>CALYLW010001658.1:10000-106432 GCA_944989445.1 Ampullaceana balthica | reverse complement strand
ATTTAAGTATTTATTATTTACTTTAGTGAAGATCTACATTGTAATATCGATTTAAACCCGCGTGAAGCATTTTTAAAAAAACGTTTAACCGGCCTTCAGAAAACGAACTGTGTTAACATCCTTAGCTTATATTTTATTTTAATGCATACAAATTAAACATTGACTATTAATCATCACGGTTAACGTCTTTGTTTAGAAAAATAAATTATTTAAAAATAACATTTTAAAATGTATTTTTAAAAAATCCCTCAATTGACTGACGGGCACCCGTAAGAAAGAGGTCGGCGAACAGAGGTAAATAACCTGAACTGGGATCAAAAAGGGAATTCTTGGGGGTAATGCAGACTCATTTGGGACATATAACATCCACTACAATCCGCTAGGTATATTAATATACGTCGTCTGTACGTGTACGCTTGGAACATATGCCCAGGGGCGTCCGCAGCGTGACTCACTGGACGCACGTGCGTCCACTAAAATTTACAAAATTTTTACAAAAGGTTTGAAGAGAACATTAATTGTATTACACTTGAAACTCTGGCCGGTTTGACTCAAGATCATGATCGTCAAACATCTGTCAAAGCAAAGGTCTCCAATTATCAATTCAGAATTTTCAGCTCATATATACGCTTGTCGTTGTTCATCACCACTTGCGCTACACGAAACCGATTTCCTACTCATTCCAGTCTGTGGTTCAGAATTTAGTTCGTGCCTCTAGTAAGTGCAAGGAGTTGATCGACCTTCTGAAATTGAAACGGAGCAATGACGATTCATGCAATTCATTGTTTGACGAGGCATCTAAGTTAGCATAGAAATTGAATGTTGAGGTCAAAGCACCAAGAGTTACTGCTAGACAACAGTACAGATCAAATGCACAGGGACCGACAAATTCGGTGCAAGATTACTTCAGACTAAATGTTCACAATTCCTTTTTGGATAACCTAATAACAGAAATTCAAGACCACATTTGTGCATCATCAGAACGTTTGAAAGCAGAAATGCTTATGCCGCAACATATATCCAGTCTGACTAAGGATGACATTAATAAAATTCGGGAAGCTTATGCGGTATTCATTAATTCAGATGATCTTGATGTAGAGATTGAGAGGTGGAAGTTCAAACTCTCTGCGCTTGGAGGAGAAGTCAGCAACACTACCGTGTCTTTGCAAGACTGTTTTTTTTACACACGAATGATTTATACCCAAATTTGCACACTGTTTTTCATGTACTTTTAAAGATGACTGTTACATCCGCCACAGCTGAACGCAGCTTCTCGCGCTCCGCCGTCTCAAGAGTTTAATGCGTTCAACAATGGGATCAGAACGACTATCAGCTCTGGTGCTGCTGCAGTGGCGTAGCTAGGGGGGGGCGGTGGGGGCGGTCCGCCCCGGGCGGCACACGATTTGGGGGCGGCATTTGGGGGCATTTGAAAAGTACAGCCCTTTCGGACAACCGCCCATTTTTCTTTTGAAAGAGGAAAACCGGGTGAAAATAAAATATTCGTACTTTCGAGTCGTAATTAACGGATTCTCAAGACATTTTTTAATTACATACTGTTTGTTATAACTAACGCATAACCGTTAAGAAATTTAAAATCGTTTAAAAATTGTATCGATTTGTTTTGAAAATTAAGCGGTATACATCACAGGTGACGCTTTTTATAAGAAAACAACACAAAGAACACATCACTGCTGGACCGAATATACTATTAATATCGCCGCGACAGTTATTGCGTGGATTTTCGACATGCACAGAATGATACGCGAAAAAGTACCTACATGGCATTGTGGTTCAAATATTGTGTTTAACTTGCAAGTAGTAATTTATATTACTGTTTAAGTTTCAGAAAATTATTCTAAGGTAATTTATTAAAAATTATTATTTTTGTTTTTCTTTTTGTTTGTTTTTTTCATTAAAGTAGCACAAACAAAATGTGTGTGTTTCATTAAAATACGTTTATTCACTAAAACTTTTATGCATATCCTATTAAAGTAATGTTTAGATAGTTTGAATTAGTCTATTTTAGTGAAAATTATTACGATTTTTCACAAGAAAGATTAATCGCGATTGTTGTTTTTTTCCCAAAATTTTGCATAATGGTGAAAATTTGTTAAGATCGTGGATGGTGTATTCACCATTGAAGAAAATTATATATTGTTTTTGCTGTCAACTGTTTGATGATTTTTTCCAATCAAATTTTAACACGGAAAATAGTTTTAACAAATAGTGGAAATTTAATCTCAAAATAAGTCAACACGAGTTGAGACTACTGAATAAGTCAACATGAGTTGAGTCTACTGAATAAGTCAACACGAGTTGAGTCTACTGCAGATTCGATCATTTTCCCAATGGAAGGAATTAGAAATAAGAATTGGACATGGTGCAACTTTTGATAATCTACAACAACAGAATATTGATAAAGAAATAAGAAAAAATGAAAGGAAATTCTCACAATACTTGATATAATTAGATTCTTAGCTAAACAAAATTTGGCGTTGAGAGGTCATCGTGAAAGTATTCATGAGGAAGACATCAATTCAATTGAAAATATAGGACATTTTCTAGAGCTTTTGGACTTGTTGGCCAAGTACGACCCAGTATTATGTGAACATTTGGTACAAATTAAGATGGGTAATAAATATAGTGTCTCCTATTTGTGGAGAAATGATTCAAAATGAATTCATAGACCTATTGAGAGGTGCAGCGAGAAAAACAATAATGGACCAAATAAAGCAAGCTAAAAACTTTTGTATGATATTTGACAGCTCTCCAGATATTTCACACAAATATTAAACTATTCAAATTAAAAGATACATAGTTATTGATGTTGGCGAAGTTAAAGTTGTAGAATCGTTTATTTACTTTGTAGAAAATAAAGCAAACGCCAAGTTAGAAGGGACAAAACATGTGAGTGGGGAAAATTCACAAGACGTGGTCCTATCTTTAGAACATGAAGTACAAAGAAAATTTTTTAAATCCATTGATCGAATTATAAAGGAATTAAAAGAACTCTTGTCAATGAAGTATAAAAAATCAAACAAAACCTTAGGCTTTATAAAAAGGAACTTTAACAAATGTAATAGATATATAAAACTAAAATGCTACCTCACTTTGGTGAGACCTGCACTAGAATATGCATCTTCTGTATGGGACCCATCCACCAAAGAAAACATTGATAAACTAGAACAAATTCAAAAAAGAGCTGCCAGATTCATTACTGGAGAATATTCGAAACTGACAAGAGTAACACCATTAGTTAAATCATTAAACCTTGAAACACTAGAGGATAGAAGAACCAAGAGCAAAGTAGTAATAATACATAAAGCAATTAATTCTAATTTAGAAATACAACACAAAGATAACTTAATACAACCCTCAGATAGACATAAGGATAAAAACACCTTTCTTATTCCGTATGCAAGAACAAACACATACAAGTTTTCCTTCTTCCCGTCCGGAATTAGGGCGTGGAATGGGTTGCCTGAAGAATCCAGGAAAACCAACACTTTATCAACATTTAAATCTCTAATAAAAATGCAGGACTAAACACAAACCATAGATAAGCGTAGGACGCAATAATCTTCTGTATAGAAGGAGCGTCTGTAAACAGATAAGATAAGATAAGATCAGTTGCATGTCCATGTAAGAAAATATTCGTGTATAATCCCAAGTAAATTATTAAGTGAAGAAATTGAATGTCAAATAAATGATTTTATTGACATTGATAAAGAACAGTTCCATAATTGAAAGAAAAATGATCCAGGTTGTGTGGCTGTACCTATACTACAAAAAGAGGCATTGCGTTGGAAAAAATGTAGGAAAAGGTCCGCTTGTCGTATTAGTTTATAAATAAAGCTTAAATATGTTGTTTTCATTGCACAATTTGTTTGTGTATTTTGTATTCTAAGAATTTTTATAACAATTATTGTTATCAGTGTCGCTAGTTGTGAAAGGAGCTTCTCCAAACTGAAGTTGATAAAAAATTGTCTTCGTTCCACAATGAGTGCATGATTTAAGACAGGGGTTGGGAAACCATGGCTCGCGAGCCAGATGTGGAACTATTGATGGCTGCATCTGGCTCTCAGACAAATGTTCGACTATTCTTTAAAAAAACGTTTATTCAGATTACTTTGAATAGCATAAACAATAAACAGCATAACAATGATATTAAAAAGAATTAAGAGACATAATTATGGTACTTCCAGTGTTGAAATTTCACAAAATGCACACATTTACTTGAATTTTTAGTTTTAAAAATAATGTATGGCTCTCTCAGATAAAAATTTTCCCGACCCTTGATTTAAGACTACAAAATCTTGCAATATTGTCCATAGAACAAAATATAACAAATTATTTAAATTTTGATAGCATAATACACGATTTTTCTACTATCAAAGTTATGAAAATAAATGTATAAATAATATGTTTACATAATGTACACAATTTGTTTGTAAAAATATAATTAAATCATTTATATATAAATACAAAATAAAAGCATACTAATTGGTAATTTAATTTTTTGGTGTAAATTTGGAATACGTTTGTCTCATTGGGGGGGGCGGGGGAGGGGGGCTGCAACCTCAGTAACATTCTTGTAACCTTTAAAAAAATTATCTTGTATTTTTATAAAATATGTATTTATAGGTATAACATCTTATTTGGCCTCCTTTATTGCCGCTAACTTAAATATGGCATTCAATGGTAGAAATGTTCGCCACCTTTACTTTGTTTCAATTACAATTATTTATTTATGTTTATTAATTTATAAAAACCGTGATACTATCTACTTAGAAAGGGCGGCAAATTGGAGACCGCCCCGGGCGGCAAAAAGTCTAGCTACGCCACTGTGCTGCTGCATGTTCACACCGACATATTTCCTGACGTCACTAAAGTCATAAAAGACTTCGATGCCACAGGACATCGGAGAATTGTGTTTGCCTTTGACAATGATGACTGATTTGCCAAGCAACGTGTTTACGTAAGGTATATGACGATAAATATACTTAGGCTTGATTATGTTTGTAGCCCGTTCTTTGCGTAAAATGTTTGAAATATTGGTGAAATAGAAAAAAAATGATTAACAATATGCCTGTTTTTTTTTGCTTGAGTACTTTTGCTAATATGAGACATATGAGTCAAGGCATGTGGTGACATTTATTTGGCAGTATATGATTAAGAAGCGCTGATCAATGATGATAGGAGACGGGAAGGTGTGCGTCCATTTTTTCAAGGCTGTGGGCGCCCCTGCATATGCCAATTATTAAACCGGTTCCTTCCAGAAAATGCATTTTTTTAAAAATTTGACAACTATGTAGATTTCTTACCTACGCACTATATGAAGACACCTAAATCTACCCTACTTTCATTTATATTGACACGAGTGACAATAATCTTAATCCACATGACTTGTCTTTATCACTTATCATTTCTGTGATATTTAAAATTAATGCCTTAAAAACTGAGCTAAGAAGAAAAGTTGTTTTGGCTCCTCTCGATTGCGATGTAAAGAATTTGATGCATTCAATAAAGTTAATGAATACTTGACTAATTTTGAATGGGCTCATTTACCATTATATCTAGAACAGTGCTTCTCAAACTTTTTAGTATTGCGGACCAGCAGGAATTTTTTCCATTGCACCAGGGACCGGTGCACTATTTTCACTGCACTGACAATTTTTTCTGTCCTTTTTTTTTGGAGAACATCTGCGGACCGGCAGCGGATGGCCCACGGACCGGCACCGGTCCGCGGACCACCACTTTGAGAAGCACTGATCTAGAAGACTAGAATGGCCAGGGGCGTTTGACAAAAAACCAATCGAACAATTATATCAAGCTTAAAACGTTTTTAATTCTATCAAATAGATCCCCCCCCCCTTTTAAAGAAAAATGATATTTCGTGTCATTTTGACTTAAAATATCTACACATAATCCTATTCAAATCATTTTTAGACACTTGTCATGCTTGTATAAACTCACCAGTAGCATTTTCGCTAAAGACGCTCCCCAAATCCCCGAGTCATGTGAGCAGGACCTAGAGTCGTGTAACGCATACATAAACTTGTATATTTGGGGGTAACGGGCAAAAAGGTTTTACGACTCCTTCCATGAGAGAACCAAACGGAGCTGCTGTTACATCACAAATGCTTTGATGTCAACATCAAACGACGCAGTGTAACAATTTCATATGTTATCTTTTGGATTCTCAAACTTAAGGATTATAATTAGATTTAATTTTCGTGTCTTGATAGCATACGCCAACCAGCGTCTGATGTCCTACCGACCGGCACATTGAGAAGCACTGATTTAAAAATAAAAAAAAGTGAAAAAAAAGTCATTAAATAAATTGTAAGCGACCAAATATTTCAGTGGAAGTTTTATTTAAAGTTACCCTTTTGATGTGACGTCACATTTCTTCAACCCCCCTCCCTCCCCCTCGTCACGCATCGTCACAAAAGTGTGACCCCCCTCCCCCCTAGGTGCGTGACGTCATTTATGGCCTAAGTTCAAGTACTGTGAATTAATATGACTAAAAACGTGAGGCGGGTGTTTGGTATAAAAATTAAAGATTTCTAATTTAGAAGGCAAAAGAGAAATCTATAAGTGAGAGTATGAGTGAGCTGCATATGTTAAACCTCATAAGCGCCCGCCCCACGTTTTTAGTCATATTAAATTAAAGTACTTGAACTTATAAGTTTTAAATTATTTTCTTCTTTTTAGTACGCTTATAAAAACGTGGTTTTTAAAAATCTTTTTTTTTAACTTCTATTTATTTGACTACGTGTCAATATTTCCATTGCCATTTTTACACATTATATTTATACATTTTACAATGTAGGTCTAATTGTAATTATTTAATAATTATTAACTAGTTCCTGCCATTATTTTTGATCATATTCATTGATAAGACTTTCAATATCTTATTATACCGGTAATCATTATCAAATAAACAATATAATAGCCCAAGTCACAGGTTGGTTGGAGTATGTATCCGTAACGCTATGACGTCATTTTTTGAGCTTAATTTGCAATGTCACGTAGTGTCTGTCCGTGACGCTACTAATTTGAGAAAGCAGCGCACCAAATTACTGCACCAATGCATCAAAAGGTGTGCAAATTAAAGATACGCTGTAAAAATATTATATGACGTCATTGTTTTAGCTCATATTTTAATTTTGGAAAAGGGAACAATGTAAAAAGAGGATTTCATGATGGTTAATTATAAAATAAAAAAACAAAGGGTGCGCGGTAGGCGCCCTACAACTCCTATTATAAAATACTTTGTGTGCATTTCAGAAAGTTTAATATTTCGTATTTATCAAACAAGGACAAGTTAGTTGGGCTTTTGAAAAAGGTGGGCGCATAAGGCGCCCTAAAAAAGTGCATTTTTCAAAATAAATAGATTTCAGCTGAAAACTTCCGTCATTTTTGACGGGCAATACTGATACGCTAGTATTTAAATAAATATACAAGGCGCGCATCAGGAGGTGTGCAAAATAATTATAAATTAAAATATTCCCGCCGTAAAAAAATATTATATGACGTCATTGTTTTAGCTCATATTTTAATTTTGGAAACAGAGAGCGATGTAAAAAGAGGATTTGAGGATTTATAATTATAAAATACTTTGTGTACATTTCAGGAAGTTTAATATTTCGTATTTATCAAACAAGGATAAATTACTTGGGCTTTGGGGTCGTCCATACATGACGTCACGCTATTTTGGCCGATTTTTTACCCCCCCTCGTCACGCGTCGTCACAAAAAGTTAGACCCCCCCCCCTCCAAAAATACGTCACAAAGCTTTGACCCCCCCCCCAAAAAAAAATCCAACAACTAAAACACACCTTAATTTCTTTTTTGAAAATAAGTACCGGGTATGTTTCAAATCACTTTTTTTTTCCTTTAAGTATTTATTTAGTGTAAGTCTGCATTGTAATATCGTAACACACGTTAAGTATATTCACGTAAAAAAAAGGCATTTGATCTAAAATTACCACATTGATATCAAATCTCATGTTTTCTAAAAATTATTTGGTATGCGCTGGAAGAGGAATATGTACAAACCCCACATTTGTACAGGAAAGTAGGGTGTCATCTTGTGTGTCGCAAAATACAGTAATACTGCAAGTTAAAGACTGAAAAATACTATGACATTAATCATAACTTTTTACTGTTTTTTTGTTTTGTTTTTGTGTTGTTGTTTTTTTCCCAATTTTTTTTTACGATTTCAAGTTCGTCACACAAGAGTTGTAACTATAATGCCACCAATGGACGATGCGTGTTTAAATTGTTGCATTCTCTTGTGGAGTTTATAAACTAATGAAAAATACATGGCTACCACTATCGGGTGGTTTAACCGAGGGGTCGGTGAACAGCGGTATATTATCTCATTCGGTGTAAAAAGGGAACTCTTGGAGGTAATGCTTAATCATTGTGGGCTATGGTGGATTAAAGGGGGGGCTGAACGGGCTAAAGCCAAGGGCCCCCGATGATTTAAGGTCCCCCAAATTTAGTAAAATGTATAATAACGTTGGACAAATGTTTGCATGAATCCCTAAAAATATCCGAAATTAAATAAATTTAAAAAAAAGCTTATCTATTAATCTGATGGCTATTCGGACCCGATAGCCTCAATATCGAAAAACTTGATTTAATTGGCTTAATAAGAGAAAATATTAATGTATACTATTTATATCTTTTAATTTTTTTTATAATTGTCAGGATCTTGTGGTTTTGTAGCAATGTGTTAGCATGTAGCGTAAGCGATAGCGAGTTTGATTCCCAGCAGGGGCATATATTTCTTTTTCATTTGTCTTTTTTTTTCAATTTTTTTTTACACTCAATTTTAGTTTCCCGGCAAACAGTTATTTCTTTGTTAGGTTTTTTGATGAATCCGATCTCGGAGTACATACAAATGATGAACAAGGAACCAATGGACTATTTAGTTACAAGTTACAGTCTTATATTAGCTGCTAGCAAACATTTTATTTAAAGGGTTTAAAGAGACGCTAGCTGGATAGGGCCCCAGTTTGAATTGCAGCCAGGGGCCCCGTGCAGTCTTAATCCGCCCCTGATTGTGGGCATATAAATTCGCTAGAATCCGCTCTTTTTGGGTTAATAATATTAACATAAACTTTTATAATTTTAATTTTTAGGTATCCGATTGAACCGGTTCGTTTTTTAAAAACGTTTAACCAGCCTTCAAAAAACGAATGGTTAAATGGTTTTTTACTTGTTAATGTCACTTGTAGGCTTTCTCTCAATACAAAACCTTGTACACAATAATCCTCTGAAGAACTTGTTTCAATAAAACAACTTTAATATTTATACTTTGTACAAGAAATATAATTTGAGGTTATACAAAGTGGAACACACTGGCATACCTCTGCCATGACACCAGCCCACTCTAACTCTGATTCCCCCACCTCATTAGCCAATGGGAACGACTCTTTCTTCCCGCGCTTTTACTCACGTGACCTCTCCGTCATCCAATCACGCAAAACACTCGTGATTCACAAAAATGTTCGCCGACTCCTGCCTTAAAAACGGAGCTGCGGTTACATCACAAATGCTTTGATGTCAACATCAAACGACAGAGGGTAACAATTTTATATGTTCCCTTGTGGGTTCTCAAACTTAAAGGATCATAATTAGATTTAATTTTCATTTCTTCATAACTTACGCCAACCGGCGTCTGATGCCCTATGGACCGGCACTTTGAGAAACACTGATGGTTTTAAAAATAAAAAAAGTCATTAAATAAATTGTAAGCGACCAAATCTTACAGTCTTACAGTGGAAGTTTTATTTAAAGTTAACCTTTTGATGTGACGTCACATTTCTTCAACCCCCCCTCCCCCCCTCGCCACGATCGTCACTAAAGTGTGACTCCCTCCCCCCCCCTTTTTTTTAGGTGCGTGACGTCATTTATGGACGGCCCCTTTTGACAAACAAATAAAAAGTGGGCGCCCTGCAACCCCTAGTCAAATATATATAATATATTATTATGATGCAAAAACTAAAATATGCATTGCGTCATTTTAATTAATTGCTTCTCATTTGAACAGCTGGAAAATGACGCCCATCATTATCAATAGAATGAACAGACTACTTTGTTTTACTGGTCCCCCCTGCACCGCCTCGTCAACTTTTTATGTTACTTGTAACGAGGAGCACAGTTTGGGGAACGCTGGTCCAGCCAGGGTTGCCATATTGGCCTTTTTAAGGCCAAATTCTCAAAATGTGGCCTTTTTAAAGAGGGTTTGGCCTCAAAAATATTTTTTGGCTTTTGGGGCTTTTTTTGGCCTTTTTCTTAAAAAATCAATAAAAATATATAAAATACATATAAAAATTATCTTTATCACAAAAAAAAATATTAAAAATTCGCCAATAAGTCAATAACCTTATTAATTATTTTCTATTTTTTTGGATAGCTTACGTGTATGTTAGACATTAAAATGTTTTTTAAAAGTTTAACGAAGAGGCTATTAAGACAAAGCCAGATACAGAATTCAGCGCACACTTTTAGACGCTATTGTTAGAGTAAGGGGTGAGCTTTTGTTTACAAATAAATGCAGTAAGAAATTTGTCATGTCACCAAGAATGCTTGATGACTTGACATCTGATAAAGTTTATAATAATACTGCAAATAGTAGTCTATCTTATCTTATCTTATCTTATCTGTTTACAGACGCTCCTTCTATACAGAAGATTATTGCGTCCTACGCTTATCTATGGTTTGTGTTTAGTCCAGTGGCGTAGCTAGGGTCATGTGCGCCCAGGGACATGACACAAAATCGGCGCCCCTTATAGAACCGAGAGATTCTGGGGGCTCACTGAGCCCCTAAGAAAAATTTGAAATTTTACGGTTTATATAGTTCATTTTCGAAACTTCTGGTATTTTAAGGAAATAGAATACAGACTAATTCTCTATACGATTGTAAACAATTTATTTGAAGAAAAAAACTCTACTAATTATACGATTAGACATAGTCTACACAAAATTGATTCTCCTTGATTTAATTTGATTGTCGCAAACTCTTCAATCACGTTGTCAAAATTAATATTCTCAAGTGTTTCTCTTTCGATGCTAAGGAGTGCAAGATCACTGGGACTATCTTTTCCAATTGAAGCACGTAAATAAGACAAAATAAGCTTCATTTTGCTGAAGGACCGCTCACAGCTTTCAGTTGAAAAAGCAATTGTTAGAAGTATTTGAAGAGAAATGCGCTTGACTCGGAAATACGTCATCTCCATATGAAACAATAAAACCAAGAACATCCAAAGGAGTTTCCCATAGAACTTCAGTGCGGGTACTGAGAAGCATTTTTCAGTCTCTGATTTATGTGCACAATTCATGTCCATTGACGTCAGTGTCGTATAAATTAGCAAAATCTAAGCAATTTCAACGAAGTGTATCGACTTTTTTCTCAGCAAGAAGAGTTTTGACGTCTTGTAAAAATCCAAATTTGTTGTTTAGATTTTTTTAGACGTATAAACCGTATTGATATCTCCTGTTGGAGTCTATCAATTACGCTGTTCATATCACGTGCAATTCTTCTTCTGCAGAAAGTCCTGCATCTCTTGTTAATTCTCCGATGTCGTCTAATCCTTCTGTCAACTTCGATTCCCCAAGTTGTGCATCTTCCTTTACATTATCTACCGCAACCTGGCTCAAATTATCACGAATGTTGACAATTTCCTTCTCAAGCGATTCAAGATAAGATGCTGCTTCCTTGAAATTCACAATAAGATTCTGCAACCGTTTCTTGACACGATCAATTTTCCCAAGTATCATGTTCCAGAAATTTAACAAAACTAGGAATTTAAAGTTTAATATACCTGCCAGCAAATTTTCTGCATCACTTCTCGTGTCAGGAGTCATATTTGTATGTTTTGATAACTTTTCCAACAGCTCTACCAGTTCATCTAGTGAGATCTAGTCCTTCATAAATTGCTTTAACCTCTTCTGATCGTGCACTCCAACGTGTTTCAGACTTCCTCTTCATTGTGATTGGCACAACTCTTTTTAATTCTTCCCAAAGAGTTGTTGAACGAGAGAAAACAAAAATGTATACTTTCAACTGTTCCAAAAACGTGATAACAACTGGATCCTGTTTAGCTGAGTGTACTCTTGGTAAGTTTAAGCTGTGGTTGTAACAGTTGATGAACAATGCTCTGTGATTTCTGGCACATATTCGGTGTTGAAGGCCGGATATATGCCCAGTCATTACAGCAGCATTGTCATAACATTGTGACCAATAGTCTGCTAGAGGTATGTTATTAGATTTTAGTTTCTCCACGATAACTCTTTCAATGCTTGCTGCGTCTTTGGAATGTATCTGTATAAAACCTAAAAATGATTCTTTGATGGTTTCTTTTTTAGTTTCAAAATCCACATATAAAAATCTGATGACTTGAGAAAGCTGTTCCCGGTGTCTTAGATCGGGTGTTGAGTCAAGTAAGATACCGTAGTACTTGTTTTTTTCTGATTTCACTCAATAGCTGATTCCTTACAGTCGATGAAAGTAGATGGATAAATTCATTTTGGATTTCCTGTATAAATAAGATACTGAACCTGGATTTTCTCGGGAATCTTGTAAGTGCTTTTCTAACAGTGGATCATACTGATCAAGTTTGATCACAGAGAGACAGGAAAGAGAGGCGGTGTCTGATGTTTCATATAAAAGGAATCCAACTTGCTTTGACATAACCACACAATCCCTTGAGAGGAGAGACCTTCTGTAAGCCAGTGGTTCTCAAACTTTTGAGATTCAAGGACCACTTGAAAAATGTGTGTCTTAGCTTCGGACCACTACTAAAAATTGTGCTACTGCCGAGCTGGAAAGTTAAATATAATTATACTGTGTATATCTTATCTGTTGCACATGCTCCTTCTATACAGAAGATTATTGCTAGCTATAAGTAGTATACATGTTAGTTAGTAAAACTATACTAATATGCAGTGGCGGATTTAGGTTTGTCTGCGTGGGGGGGGCCATGAGAATTTCAGGGGGCGCCGAAATTTTTTTTTAATTCATTCACTGAGTGCAAATATTTCTAGGTGCTGAAATAAAATTCATTTGTCTTAATTGCTGGTTCTGCAATGAAGATTAGAAATTTGATATGAGATTCACTCTTATTGACTTATTGCTATATTTTATGTTGAAAAAAACATTTCTGCTCACTTTAAATGTGAGATTTACTTTAATAAGTTTTCTTTTTAAGAGACTGCTTTAGTCTCAAATATGAAATCTAAGCTGTGTTGTTTATGTTTACATACATTTTCAGAGTTGCCCTATGGCAACTTGCTAAACAAAAAGAAACATCTAGTCTTAAGTAGATACGGTTAATCAATTGAATTTATGAAAATGGTGGTTAATTTGGGAGCTTTTATTTGTGACAAAATCTAGATTTCTCATAATCATTTTTGTTCACTTGCAATTGCTGAATATCCTAGCAGACCTAAACATAGAAAACTCAGCATAATAAATTTATAGTCTTTGGGCTAATTAAAACATCTAAAATATTTTGATAATGAGGTAGAATTTGATTAATTTTTTTATAGACCTCCAAAAGTTTGTTGTACTATCTGCAAGATGACTCATCAGTTTGTTCAGCTTGCCATAAATAGCAGTGACAGTAACTCAAACAAATAACTAAGTGTTAATTAATAAATGCTGCGTTGATCATTCAAAGTACATTATTTAATATTATTTTTGTTTACATCAAACCCTTGCAGTGAATCTCTTCAATATACAAACAATTGATTTATATTCAGGAGAGTAATAGGTCACAAATGCAAACAAAGTATAATGTAATTTAAAAATGTTAATAATTAATAAAAGGACTAAGTAATTAAAGAAATCATTTATCATATACATATTATATGCATCTATCATATGTAGGATAAAAACATGACAGTAAATTATGAACTTAGTAGTTCCAAAGAGAACAACTTATTTTTACTAAAACTTTAAGAGCTACTGTTTTTAGTTCTTGTAATAGTTTTCTATCTGAAAGAATGAAATGAGAATTTTAGGTGGCAAAATATTTCAGTTTAAGACCAGGTAATTTGATGCTACAAATAATGAAAAACACAGAGACTTTGGTGGTGCGGATTGGTCAGGATTAGTAACACACAAACAATGAGTGCCAATAATGTTATACTTATAAATAAACTAAACAATTTACATCACAATTTTTAAAAATAATTTATCACTGGAAGTTTGAGCTTCAAACTTTGGGAAAATCAATGAACTTTACACAAATAATTATTGGAAGTTCCTTAAATAAACATTTAAAACTCTAATAACAATGCAGGACTAAACACAAACCATGGATAAGTATAGGACGCAATATTCTTCTATGTAGTAGGAGCGTCTGTAACAGATAAGATAAGATAGAGCCCTTAGCCCTATATAAATTGCTTTCTACGTGATTTCATTGAAGCAAAACGATTTATTGTTGATTCAAAGTCAACGTTCTCAGCTAGATCACGTTCAATTGAAATTAATGCCGATCCAGACAGACGTTTGTTTGTCATTGTTGAGCACAAATAATTTTTGATGAGTTTAAATCTAGTGAAACTTCTTTCAGCAGTAGCACTACTAACAGGAAGAATCAAGTAAATTTTATAGAGTATTGACAAATTAGGGATACCTGATGCCATTTGTTTTTCAGTCAAGGACGGCTGAACATTTTTAAGTTGTAGTTCACTAGCTAATGATACATAAAATAATGCATACAAATCTTTAAAGGTATCATATTCTACGATTGCTTCTTCAAGGTTAATTTCGTGTTTGTAAATTTTGCATAAACTTTGAAACTAATCTTAATTTCCTTTCGACATTTGTGATGGATCAAAACAATAGAAATAAGTAACTGTGCCCCAAAAGTCATTAAATCGATCATCTATTTGTGTTACAAGTGTTTCCAAGATAGTGAAGTACGTTTCAGATTTAAAGCGTGCTGTTGGATCATCAGCCATTTTATCTCTGCTAAGTTCGCCTGCCATGCTTTTCTTTTTTGCAATTCACTTTTCTTTAAATTCTGTTTTAACATTTAGTTTGGAACCATTTTCGTTAATAAATGATTTGACATCTACATTCAGACTTTCAAAAGCTTCATCGCATCTCATTTCAACAAACTTATTTCTTCCAACATCGATCAATTGCAAAGGCTTTGCAAGTAGTTTGATAACACGAAGAAAACTTTTGTACAAATAGCATCAGAAAAACAAAAGAATATTTTGTTATTAAAACAGATAGTCCAATAGTTTCTGCTCTGATACTACGTGGTAAACTAGACGTAAGGAATGCATACAACCTTAAATCTGTGCCAAAAAATAACTGTACATCACTGTTTATAGACATTGCTTCGATAGTAACCAAATTCAAAACATGGGCACAACAATTGGGTGAAAGTTTCTTTATCTTAGTTTGAAGGCCACTCTTAATTCCAGAGTATGCCTGTCCTTGACTGAGTGTGAAATCAATGTTTCGCTTTTTTAGTTCCTTTAAAACAGTGTTGCTCAATTATTTTCTGTCGCGCCCTCCTCCCAGAGCCGTCTTTACACCATTTTGGGCCCCCGGTCAAAGAAATAGTGTTGGGCCCCTGGGCAAAGAAAGAGTGAGGCCCCCCCCCGCAGGAATAAAAAAATAAATATACATAATATATATAAATAAACATATTACCATGGGGCCAGTGGCGGATTTAGGTTTGTCTGCGTGGGGGGGCCATGAGAATTTCAGGGGGCGCCGAAATTTTTTTTTAATTCATTCACTGAGTGCAAATATTTCTAGGTGCTGAAATAAAATTCATTTGTCTTAATTGCTGGTTCTGCAATGAAGATTAGAAATTTGATATGAGATTCACTCTTATTGACTTATTGCTATATTTTATGTTGAAAAAAACATTTCTGCTCACTTTAAATGTGAGATTTACTTTAATAAGTTTTCTTTTTAAGAGACTGCTTTAGTCTCAAATATGAAATCTAAGCTGTGTTGTTTATGTTTACATACATTTTCAGAGTTGCCCTATGGCAACTTGCTAAACAAAAAGAAACATCTAGTCTTAAGTAGATACGGTTAATCAATTGAATTTATGAAATTTATTAACCAAATTTCTAAAACAAAATATCCCCCCCAACTACAACCCACCCCAAAAATAACCCAATCCCCCCAATATCCACAACTCCCCCCCTCACCCCACCCCCCCCACTCTCACCACCCAACCTACACCACCACCCCCCCCCCCCCCCCAACCCCACAAACACCCCACCCCACCCCCCCCCAACCCCCAAACAACCACCCCCACCACCACCCCCCCCCCACCCACCCACCACCCCCCCACCCCCCCCACACAACCCCCCCCCCCCCCCCACACCCCCCCCCCCCACAACCACCCCCCCACCCCCCCCCCCCCCCCCCCACACCCCCCCCCCCACACACCCCCCCCCCCCCCCCCCCCCCTACCACCCCCCCCAACACACCCCCAACCCCCCACCCCCACCCCCAACCCCACCCCCACCCCCCCACCCCCCCAACCCCACCCCCCCACCCCCCCCCCCCACCCCCCCCCCCCCCACCCCCCCCACCAACCCCCCCCACCCCACCCCCCCACCCCACACCCCCCACACCCCCCCCCACACCAACCCCCCCCCCCCCCCCCACACCCCACCCCCCACCCCCACCCCCACCCACCCCCCCCACCCACCAACCCCAACACCCCAACAATAATCCCCCCCCCCACCCACAAACCATCCCCCACCCCAAACAAATCACACACCCCCCCCCCCCCCCCCCCCCCCCCCCCCCCACCAATCCCCCCCCCCTCATCCAAATCCACTTAATCATCAATTACCTTCAACGCCACCCCCCCCCCCCCATACTATCCCCCCCCCATAACACCCCAACACCCACCCCACCCCCCCCAAACCCACCCCCCAAAAACCCCCCACCCAAACACCCCATTCTCCATCATTCTCACCAAACCAAATTTCCCCACCCCATCCCCCCAAACCCACCCCCAAACATCATTAATAACTAAACACCCACAATATCACACCACACATCACACATCCCGCCCATGATAAACACAAACCATGGATAAGTATAGGACGCATATTCTTCTATGTAGTAGGAGCGTCTGTAACAGATAAGATAAGATAGAGCCCTTAGCCCTATATAAATTGCTTTCTACGTGATTTCATTGAAGCAAAACGATTTATTGTTGATTCAAAGTCAACGTTCTCAGCTAGATCACGTTCAATTGAAATTAATGCCGATCCAGACAGACGTTTGTTTGTCATTGTTGAGCACAAATAATTTTTGATGAGTTTAAATCTAGTGAAACTTCTTTCAGCAGTAGCACTACTAACAGGAAGAATCAAGTAAATTTTATAGAGTATTGACAAATTAGGGATACCTGATGCCATTTGTTTTTCAGTCAAGGACGGCTGAACATTTTTAAGTTGTAGTTCACTAGCTAATGATACATAAAATAATGCATACACATCTTTAAAGGTATCATATTCTACGATTGCTTCTTCAAGGTTAATTTCGTGTTTGTAAATTTTGCATAAACTTTGAAACTAATCTTTATTTCCTTTCGACATTTGTGATGGATCAAAACAATAGAAATAAGTAACTGTGCCCCAAAAGTCATTAAATCGATCATCTATTTGTGTTACAAGTGTTTCCAAGATAGTGAAGTACGTTTCAGATTTAAAGCGTGCTGTTGGATCATCAGCCATTTTATCTCTGCTAAGTTCGCCTGCCATGCTTTTCTTTTTTGCAATTCACTTTTCTTTAAATTCTGTTTTAACATTTAGTTTGGAACCATTTTCGTTAATAAATGATTTGACATCTACATTCAGACTTTCAAAAGCTTCATCGCATCTCATTTCAACAAACTTATTTCTTCCAACATCGATCAATTGCAAAGGCTTTGCAAGTAGTTTGATAACACGAAGAAAACTTTTGTACAAATAGCATCAGAAAAACAAAAGAATATTTTGTTATTAAAACAGATAGTCCAATAGTTTCTGCTCTGATACTACGTGGTAAACTAGACGTAAGGAATGCATACAACCTTAAATCTGTGCCAAAAAATAACTGTACATCACTGTTTATAGACATTGCTTCGATAGTAACCAAATTCAAAACATGGGCACAACAATTGGGTGAAAGTTTCTTTATCTTAGTTTGAAGGCCACTCTTAATTCCAGAGTATGCCTGTCCTTGACTGAGTGTGAAATCAATGTTTCGCTTTTTTAGTTCCTTTAAAACAGTGTTGCTCAATTATTTTCTGTCGCGCCCTCCTCCCAGAGCCGTCTTTACACCATTTTGGGCCCCCGGTCAAAGAAATAGTGTTGGGCCCCTGGGCAAAGAAAGAGTGAGGCCCCCCCCCGCAGGAATAAAAAAATAAATATACATAATATATATAAATAAACATATTACCATGGGGCCCCTATGCTCGTGGGCCCCCGGGCAAATGCCCAACGGGCCTTTGCGTTAAGACAGCCCTGCCCCCTCCTAGGAAGAAGAAAACATTTCGCACCCCCGCGCGACAGTAAATAGTATCATTTGTCTATAAAATTGTTATAAGTACACTATTTCGCGCTCCCTTTTAGGGAGCCCCGCGCCCCCCCCCTGGGGGGCGCGCCCCACTATTTGAGGAAACACTGCTTTAAAATCTTCTCAGCAAATGCAGCAGCATTTTTTATTTTTTATTAATTTTTTAATTTAATTTTTAAAGTCCCATAAACGGTGGTCGTAGGGGGTCCTAATGTTTACGTTAGAACCTACTATGGGCGGTGCTTGGTAGACCTTGATGGGCGCCCCATCTCCCTTCCAGGTCAGCGGAGGACTTTCTTAGCGTAAGTCATTCCCCATTTTTATTGTGGCTTTAACGTGGGCTAGATCCCACGCTCCTCAGCTTGTGAGGCGAGCGCACTATTCGCCATCCAGCCACTGTTTACCAAAGAAAAAAGCCTATAAATCTTTCTACAACATGTCCTGATTTTTTTAAAATTAACGTGAAGAAACTGACATGTGATCAATTCTAGATATATCAATGGTTGAATCAATAATTAAAGAAAAGAATTGTGCAGACTTAACTTCATTATCAATTGTCGCTGATAATTCAGATGCGAGTGATTGATTTAAACCAGATAGTACAGTTTCGTCATTTGAAATAAATACGATATTTAGAAAGCAGTTTGGTGTTGATTAGAAGTTTCGTGTTTAGCAATCTTTTTTTCTGCTCTTGTGACACGTTTTTAGTGTTCATCGAGGGCGTCTTAGGGGGCGCCATTTTAGACCCAACAGGGGCGTGGGGGGGCAAGCCGCCCCCCCTGCCCTATAGCTAAATCCGCCACTGCATGGGGCCCCTATGCTCGTGGGCCCCCGGGCAAATGCCCAACGGGCCTTTGCGTTAAGACAGCCCTGCCCCCTCCTAGGAAGAAGAAAACATTTCGCACCCCCGCGCGACAGTAAATAGTATCATTTGTCTATAAAATTGTTATAAGTACACTATTTCGCGCTCCCTTTTAGGGAGCCCCGCGCCCCCCCCTGGGGGGCGCGCCCCACTATTTGAGGAAACACTGCTTTAAAATCTTCTCAGCAAATGCAGCAGCATTTTTTATTTTTTATTAATTTTTTAATTTAATTTTTAAAGTCCCATAAACGGTGGTCGTAGGGGGTCCTAATGTTTACGTTAGAACCTACTATGGGCGGTGCTTGGTAGACCTTGATGGGCGCCCCATCTCCCTTCCAGGTCAGCGGAGGACTTTCTTAGCGTAAGTCATTCCCCATTTTTATTGTGGCTTTAACGTGGGCTAGATCCCACGCTCCTCAGCTTGTGAGGCGAGCGCACTATTCGCCATCCAGCCACTGTTTACCAAAGAAAAAAGCCTATAAATCTTTCTACAACATGTCCTGATTTTTTTTAAAATTAACGTGAAGAAACTGACATGTGATCAATTCTAGATATATCAATGGTTGAATCAATAATTAAAGAAAAGAATTGTGCAGACTTAACTTCATTATCAATTGTCGCTGATAATTCAGATGCGAGTGATTGATTTAAACCAGATAGTACAGTTTCGTCATTTGAAATAAATACGATATTTAGAAAGCAGTTTGGTGTTGATTAGAAGTTTCGTGTTTAGCAATCTTTTTTTCTGCTCTTGTGACACGTTTTTAGTGTTCATCGAGGGCGTCTTAGGGGGCGCCATTTTAGACCCAACAGGGGCGTGGGGGGGGCAAGCCGCCCCCCCTGCCCTATAGCTAAATCCGCCACTGCTAATATGCTATGTCATCATGTAATTCAAACTGTCTGATAACCAGCAAATTTCAGTATACATCAGCAACTGTTAATGTTCAAGATTCATATTCGAACATACGAAAGCAAAGAAATGAGAATTTAATAGACGAGCCTTGATAAAATTTAAAAACTATTTAGGCCAGATCAAAAATATATTTTAAGTCTGCGTTAATTCTTTTACTTGTTAGTCTTTCTCGATGAATCACACAGTGTGTAAATTTCATGCTTTGCTCGCGGACCACCTGGCACATCTTCGCGGACAACTAGTGGTCCACGACCACAGGTTAAGAACTACTGCTTTAAGCCACTCATTTTTCTTGTCTTGGTCATTTTGGTTGCTTTTAGTGTCATCTCTGTGTGTTCTATTAATAGAATCGCATTTGTCTCTTACTGCTCCCCTACTCTCACTCCCAGTCTCTCCCAGTTTTTTTTTATAAAATCGCCATCAGCAATCCTACATTGTGGATTTGTCATTTATTTATGAGTAGAATGGCGCCCCTTAACGCTCAATGGGGGCGCCAAAATCATGCTTGCCAACTGATTTGTAATTAATATATTTTCGGAGCTCCAAAATTCAATCTTGCAAACATATTTGGGATGCATTAGTTTACATCAAAACACAATTAAATAATGAGTTTTAAAACTCAATTTGGCGCCCTCTTACGTTGCGCCCGGGGACATATGTCCCCCCCTGCCCCCCCTCGCTACGCCACTGGTTTAGTCCTGCATTTTTATTAGAGATTTAAATGTTGATAAAGTGTTGGTTTTCCTGGATTCTTCAGGCAACCTATTTCACCCCCGAATTCCGGACGGGAAGAAGGAAAACTTGTATGTGTTTGTTCTTGCATACGGAATAAGAAAGGTGTTTTTATCCTTATGTCTATCTGAGGGTTGTATTAAGTTATCTTTGTGTTGTATTTCTAAATTAGAATTAATTGCTTTATGTATGATTACTACTTTGCTCTTGGTTCTTCTATCCTCTAGTGTTTCAAGGTTTAATGATTTAACTAATGGTGTTATTCTTGTCAGTTTCGAATATTCTCCAGTAATGAATCTGGCAGCTCTTTTTTGAATTTGTTCTAGTTTATCAATGTTTTCTTTGGTAGATGGGTCCCATACAGAAGATGCATATTCTAGTACAGGTCTCACCAAAGTGAGGTAGCATTTTAGTTTTATATCTCTATTACATTTGTTAAAGTTCCTTTTTATAAAGCCTAAGGTTTTGTTTTATTTTTTAATAACTTCATTGACATGGGGATTCCATGATAGTTTCTCATTTATTAAGACTCCTAAGTATTTTGCATCTTTAGTTTGGGTCAGTTCTTTTCCATGAATGTAATATTTTGAATTTATTTGTTTCTTTTTCTTTGTTACTCTTAACAGTTGACACTTTTCTGGGTGGAAAGACATACTCCAGTTAGTTTCCCATTTTATCAATTCATCTAAGTCTTTTTGTAAAATTTTGCTATCTTGTTCTGATTTAATTGTTCTATAGATTATACAATCATCAGCAAATAACCTAACTTTTGTACCTGTTGAGATGTTGTTGGGTAAATCATTTATATAAATTAAAAAGAGTAAGGGACCTAGCACAGTTCCTTGTGGAACTCCTGAGTTAACCTTTATTGGTGCAGATTTAGATCCATTAATTATTACAGTTTGCTCCCTGCCCAAAAGGAAGTCTTGGATCCAGTGATGTAAGGAACCTGAGATTTCAAAGTAGTTAAGTTTTTTAAGTAAACTAAGGTGGTGAACTTTGTCAAATGCTTTTGAGGAAAAGGATGACCTGAAGCTTTTCTTTCAAATTTGTATGTTAGTATCATAGTTTTTTAATTTTGTGAATACAACCATACATACGAACATTGGCATTTACACATTTATTATCCTTTTTCTCCTGGTTTTATCTTCATTTTAAATAGTTAACTAATTTTCAGCCCTTTTGAGCCGTCCATAAGTGGCGTCGCGCGATTTTGGCAGATTTTTCAATGTATTTTCACCCCCTCCCACTTCGTCACACGTAATCAAGAGCTAGACCGTTTCCAATATGACGTCACTGTCCTTAAAAGCACCCTCCCCCTCGTCATACATCGCCACAAATCTATGACCCCCTCCCGCCTCCTAGGTGCGTGACGTCATTTTTGTTGACATTTTTCATATAACATAAGTTTGGCCTTTTTTTGGCCTTTTTGGCAGTCAGTTTGGCCTTTTACCCAAATTAGAATCTGGCAACCCTGGGTCCAGCAGTCAGCAGTCATGAAAATGTCATAGACTTCCGCCAAAGGCTAAATGGGCGAAAACTGAAACTTATTTATTTCTGCTATAGTAAGTTAACAGATTAAAAAAAAATACTTTTGCTAAATTAGGAGCCTAACAATACTATGATTATGATTATTAGGCTTCTGAAGAATTTAAAAATATATTATATATCATTTTAAAATACTTATATTATATTATAATTATTGTAATAATAGTTATTTTATACTTTATACAGTTTATAGTTTATACACTTATACTTATACTGACTTTTACAGTGTAAATTACACTATACTATACTATATTACTTATAATATTACTATATTGTAACTATATTAATTAATTATTAGCCACTCCTATGACGTCAATGACCTATGCCTAGGCTACCTACACTTACACGTAATTAGGCACTCCAACTCAAAATTTCAAATACATTTAACACACACAAACAGCATATCATAGGAAAGAGCTCACTTTCAGTTTATCAATGACACCTGGATCATTGTTCTATCTCTTTTAGGAGAAAAGTTATAATTTTTTTAGTGAATTAATTTTCCTCCTTATTTACCTTTGTAATTAATTCTAAAAACTGTGATCGAATATTAGCTCTTCCCACACTATTTTGTTAATAACTCAGTAATTAATGAAGATAGAACCCTGCCATTTAGGGGATACATTAATAACACATACTTAAACAAAAAACAACACAGTAGTTGTGAATTAATTTTTAAATAAATATATTTTATAAAACATGACCATATAAGGACAAGGGGTCAATAGCGACAAATGTCAAAAAATTCTGTTTTACTTCAAAATAGCATAACTTTTAAACCAACAATGCCATAACTGTAAAATTTTCAGTACAATCAGATAATGCCCAACTGAAATTAATGCAAATAAAAGAATACATTAAATGCAGATCAGATAATTTTTGCACATTTTATAAAAAAATGCAGTTTCTACAGTATATTATTTCGCAGCAAATTTTAATTTTGTCGCGACAACTTGCGTTTTTAATTTATTAAAATTAAAGGCATTAATTATAATGTTATATTTTACTTTTAGCTATTATAGCAATAATTTGTAAGTTTTATTAATTCTTAAGTCTTAAGGCTTTTTTCAACCCTTAAACTTTAACTTAAAGCTACATACTTGACATGACATAAATCATAATCATCATAATCGGAGTGGGATACATCCATTTTCATTTTGTTTATGTAGTACTCTACTTGCCGAGTTGTCACAGTAAGTAAGATGCCAAATGGAAATTTATCGCTTATAAACAAACAAAATAAGAATCACACATCTAGTAGGCACTCCAATACTCGCTGCGCGCGCCGAAAAAAACGGCGGGCTAAGCGGGGGGGCGGCACTGTGACGAGTTGTGAATGGCGGGTTTTCGGTATGCGTCGGTCTTTGTCTCTCTTATGCGTCATTTTCTAAAAATAACTCGAATTCAAACTAAACTTTTTTCGCCAAAGATTTCCGATCACGAGGGTGTAAATATTGTGTCATTTGGACCATTCTTTCGATGAACAATTGGAGCTTATACTTTTGGTAAGTGGAAACTCTGTCAAATTTCCCCTTACTTATGACTGTAAAGGTTAGATCTTGTATTGTATAGAAAGCTTATTCATTTTCTGATATAATGCATTTACTTTAAACATCACCGACCGCTTGGAAAATTAATAATAAGGTTCACCAGGTGATAACCCATGTAATTTTTTGTAATCGGATAAATGGCGGCCATCTTTTTTAAAAAAAAATTTTTTAACACAGGGAGATTGAGTTATTATATTATATTCAGTTTAAAGTAGAGTAGTCTAAATGAATTTAAGACATGTTTAAATGATATTTGGAGATTTTGTACAGATAAAACAAAATATTTGTAAAAGAAAAAAAGTTATTTGTCATAAAATAGCTAGATCAATTGTAATGAAATACTATAATAATACCGAATTAATTTGTTCAAACAAGAATCCCCCCCATAGTTTGTATTAGTTACCAACCCAAGCTCAAAGTAGTTTTACTGTACTAGTATTAGTATCATTAAATTTATTTTTGTAATTGCTTTTAACTTTTTTACCCGGCAGTTATTTTTAAGATAAGGAATTTATTACTTTCATTATTTTTTTTCAGTATTACCATTTGTTTATCTTATCTGTTTACAGACGCTCCTTCTATACAGAAGATTATCTTCCTGTCACTTGGATTATTAAGTCTTTTTGGAAAACTTTTGACCTGACCCTGGATGACTGTGAGTATATTAATTTTGTCTACATAATTTCTGCACTTAAATATCTTGAACTTAGTCTTTTTTTTAAAGCCACTTGATTATGGTATTGTCTTTAGCCTTTTCTTTATTTTGTAAAATGTTTAATGAATTTTGTACAATGTTTAATGAACAGATATCACCCATGAGGACATGCATAGCCAGCCTGGAGGCGGAGGAGATCAACAAACACCCTGGACTGATACTCACGAGAGAGGAGGATGTGTTTAATCTACCTATAGACGAGGATGATGTGCTGCTTGAGCTGAGGAGCCAGAACTACCAACCGTGTCCACGATTTTTTTGAGACAGTTTCTTTTCTATGTCACAAGAACATTAGGGAAAAGCTGTCCATGCTACTCTCTGGTAGAATGGACTGCTTTCCTGTTTTATAGTAAGTTAGTATTTTCTGTCATAGATTATGAAAAAATTACATTATCTCATTTAGTTTCTGATGTTATCATAGGTGACTCAGTTTCTTTAGTTTAATTTTTTTTTCTTTCTTTCATATTCAGATTGACAAGGACTCCATATGCTACTGTACTTTTACTGGGGACGGCCATCCTGCCTTGGACACAAGTGCTCAATTTTTAAAATGTTTTAATTTGCAAGTTACATTTATTTATGTTGTCATAAAATAATTTTTATAATTATGCATAGTTATATAATCTGCATTTGAATTTAATGTTTATTTATTTGTTTTGATTATCACTGAAGTCCTTTTTTAATTAACAATTTAATTGCAATAGCCTACTTGGTATTAAAAATACAATTTTAAATGTAAATTGTCTCGGCCGTTCACAGTTTTCCACTCGCAAATATTTTAAAATTATGTATAAATTTCTTGAATTGTATTTTATTTTTATATGCATTGGTTTCAACTAAATATTATATGTCTGTTCTGAAAATTGCATTGCAATAGATTTATTAATCTTAAAGTTACACATTTAAATTTAAAATGTGTTGGCCATGTTTAGTTTTTAATCATGCGCGTGTAATTTTAATATTATGCCTACATTTTTTGATTTACATTATATGTATTATTTATATGCATTTATTTTGTAATGTTCATAATCTGCTTGTACTGAAATTTTCATAGCAAAAGCTTTAATAATTTTTAAGTTATGTAATTAAATATAAACTGTCGGCCAAGTTCGATTTTCCATCCATGTTTTTTTTCTTTATTATGCCTAAATTATCTGATCTGCATTTCATGTATTTTATAATTGGCATTAATTTCTAATGGGCATAATCTGTTTGTACTGAAATTTTCATAGCAAAAGCTTTAATAGTTTTAAAGTTATACATTTAATTGTAAATTGTCGGCAGAGTTCGATTTTTAATCTATGTTTTTATTCTTTAATATGCCTAAATTATCTGATCTGCATTTAATGTATTTTATAACTGGCATTACTTTCTAATGGGCATTATCTGTTTGTACTGAAATTTTCATAGCAAAAGCTTTAATAGTTTTAAAGTTATACATTTAATTGTAAATTGTCGGCAGAGTTCGATTTTCAATCTATGTTTTTATTCTTTAATATGCCTAAATTATCTGATCTGCATTTAATGTATTTTATAACTGGCATTACTTTCTAATGGGCATTATATGTTTGTACTGAAATTTTCATAGCAAAAGCTTTAATGGTTTTAAAGTTATACATTTAATCGTAAATTGTCGGCCGAGTTCAATTTTCGATCTATGTTTTTTTTATAAAATGTGCAAAAATGATCTGATCTGCATTTAATGTATTCTTTTATTTGCATTAATTTCAGTTGGGCATTATCTGATTGTACTGAAAATTTTACAGTTATGGCATTGTTGGTTTAAAAGTTATGCTATTTTGAAGTAAAACAGAATTTTTTGACATTTGTCGCTATTGACCCCTTGTCCTTATATGGTCATGTTTTATAAAATATATTTATTTAATTCACACCAAATGTGTTGTTTTTTTGTTTAAGTATGTGTTATTAATGTATCCCCTAAATGGCAGGGTTCTATCTTCATTAATTACTGAGTTATGAACAAAATAGTGTGGGAAGAGCTAATATTCGATCACAGTTTTTAGAATTAATTACAAAGGTAAATAAGGAGGAAAATTAATTCACTAAAAAAATTATAACTTTTCTCCTAAAAGAGATAGAACAATGATCCAGGTGTCATTGGAAAACTGAAAGTGAGCTCTTTCCTATGATATGCTGTTTGTGTGTGTTAGATGTATTTGAAATTTTGAGTTGGAGTGCCTACATCTAGTAACGAAATAAAAAATGAAATTGACTTTAAAATATTTATTTATCTTCTGAGAACATTAAAATAGATTAAAAATACCTTTAAAAAAACATTTTCAGTCAGTAAATTTATTTTAATTTTAGCATGGGTCAAGCCAGGTAAAAAACATCTGGCTAGGTAAACAAAATGGACGTATTTTGACCAGATTATGTATTATATAGAGCCGAAAAAATGCCTTGGAAATTAAAAAAGTAGACTTGCAAATTAGCCCTGTATTACTAGTAATAGCTGAAATACAACATATAATAATGCATTTAATAAATTAAAAACGTAAGTTCTCACGAAAAAATCAAATTTCTCTTTGAAATAATATACGTGTAGAAACTGCAGGATTACCACTTACACTTACAGTGACAGACTTAAACTATAAGCTACAAATAAATTATAATTATATAGATAATAATAATAAGTTAATAAGGTAAGCGTTAATCGCACAGTTATGGCAGTGCGAATAATGTTCAACATTTACCGTGCGGATAATGCCTAGGGTTATTCGCACTGCCGCACGGTTTTGACCGTGAGAATGATGCCAAACGATATCTAAATTCGTATGACTAAACTGCTTATTATTTATGTACCATTGCTTATTGACATATTTTGGTTTGGAGGGTATAAAAATAATTAAATTGTCATTTTAACCATCTTTCGAGTGACTGGAACTTTTTTTCGGTCTACTCACCCACTCGCCAGCTACGATCTTCTGCAGACACACGCGTTCTCTCTGTTCCTACGACACGCACCAAAACATTTGGTGAAATGTCGTTCTCTTTTTGTGCAGCCAAACAATGGAATTCTCTACCATTACACATACGTAGTATTCAAACAACCAAGTCCTTCAAGACTGCACTTAAGACACATCTTTTCAACATTTATTTTCAAAATTAATGAAACATTTCTTGTAAATGATTAACGTAGCTTATGTATAATGTACTGTAATTTTTGTGTTTGTTATGATATGAAAGTTAATTTAATATTTATAGGTATGTTATTTCTTTCATGTAAAGCGCTGTAATTAATTAATTAGTAATACTATGGAATTAGCTGATAAAAAGATATTAAAATATTTTTAACTGTTCCAGTGCACTCGAACCTTGTATTTTTATTCTTTATATTATAAAGTAGATTTATTAACTTTCATTCATAATTGGACGAGGCTCTGTAAATGTAATTTAAAATGCTCATTATTATTCTCCCCAAAACTAGCATTGTACCTGTAATCATCATAATTTAATTAAGTTAATTTAATTTAAAGCATGCAAAAGCAAAAGACGATATAATATAAATATAATGGTATATGGGTGGGGAATAATAAAATGTTTCTGGGAAAGAGCCTGCATGAGTGTTTGCAAAAATCCTCACTGTGGTTGTAAAACAAACAAAAAACTAAGTAACCCAAAAAACAAAATAAGTAAGACTGTCCTGGGATTCGAGCCACATACCATCATGCTTTATGGAACTAATCTAAGACTAACCACTCACCTGGAGAAGCAGACGATTAAAGTTCGTTATTTTAAAATTATAAGAATTATCATTAATTGGACACCAATCATTTTTTATGGCAGTGCTACTTTAAAACTTCAGTAATCACGAAATTTTAATTTGTATTAGCATATTAATTACACATTTTAACCGAAATCGAGTGATATCGGCTTTTATTTTGTCTACACAGAGCGCGTTTTTTTTTCAATGTGACCAGCCCCTAGAAGACGCATGCGCCGACGACCTGTGCGGATAATACTCAGCATTATCCCCACGGCCAAAACCGTGCGAATAATCAGGTACTTGTTTTTTATCCAAACTAGCAAAAAAATTATTTACTATAATTAAACAATATAATTTGCAATTGTCACGCAAGTAGTGTCTGTTAGTCAGTCCTGACGCTACTAATTTTAGAAAGCAGGGAAAACCAATTTACTGCACCAATGCATCAAAAGGTGTGCAAATTAAAGATGCGCTGTATAAAAATATTATATGACGTCATTGTTTTCGCTCATATTTTAATTTTGGAAAAGGGATCAATGTAAAAAGAGGATTTGATGATTGTTAATTATATAATAAAATAAAAAACTGGGCGCCGCAGGCGCCCTGCAACCCCTATTATAAAATACTTTGTGTACATTTCAGAAAGTTTAATATTTTGTATTTATCAAACAAGGACAAGTTAGTTGGGCTTTTGAAAAAGGTCGGCGCTATTGCGCCCTAAAAAAAGTGCATTTTTTATAAAATAAATAGATTTCAGATGAAAACTTCCGTCATTTTTGACGGGTGTACGCAAGTAATATAATAATATACTACTATTAACTGTACTTCAATTTTTTAAAAAATCTTCTGTCTTTCATTTATCATTTAGTCGATAGTTTTAATAAAAAATCTGTGACGTCGGTGTTATTCTTGTCTAATGTCAATATAGTGAATATAGTATAGTAAATCTTGTTACTAATAATTTATTTTAATACTGTATGAGTGGACTTCTCCCACATAGTCATAGCCATCTAGTAGTAGTATCACGAATCACGGTGTTGCAAACAGTTCAAGTTAATCTATATATATAAAAATCAAAGTATGTCTGTGTGTTTGTGTGCATACACAACTAATAGTGATGACGTGTATATTATTTAGATACCAGAATAGGGAGAAAGCGATTTGAAGTCAACTCAACACAACAAAAACAGAACTCCTGGATAAAAAGCTATTACGGGCTTATTAAAGTTGCGGGGGGCCTTATTGAATTTGCGGTTAACCGATCCTGAGTAAATAGGACCGGTCCTGATCCGAGGACCGGCTAACCGGTTAACCGTTAACAACCTTTTAAAATACTATAGGGCACTGAACTGCAAATAGTCATTTCTTTGTGGCTGGGGGCCCAAAAATTCACATTTCTTAAACGTTTAAGATTTTATTCACCATTTAGTCATTAACAATCTTGACAAATAATGACACATGTATCCATTATTATACAAATTGAAATGAACAGAGGTTTTGAACTTTATATGTTGCACTGAATGGGCCCCGGGGCCCTTAATGTCTTTTTTTGCTTATATAAGATATATTAAAATTTGTTTTTGCATTAGCTACTGAGTAAATGAATGGATCTAAACCAAAATTTGAATACAAAAACTTGGTAGCCCATATTAAAATACTATAGGGCACATAACTTCAAATGTCCATTCCTTCGGGGCCGGGGGCCCCCATGTCTTCTCTTCGTAAATGTTTAATGTTTTTTCCCCAATTCAATTTTTCACGATCTTGATGAATATATCTATGAGGAAATTTTTGAATGTTGAGTACCCACCTGGGATGGTAACTGGCAACTTTTTTTTTCTAAATTTAACACTCATGGGGCACCGGGGGCCCATAATGTCATTTGTTGCTTATATGAGCTATATAAAAATTAGTTTAAGCGCTAGCTACTGTGTAAATTGTTGGATCTTAACCAAACTTTGTATATAACAATTTGATAGCTAATATTAATATACAATAGGTCACTGAACTCCTCTAAGTCATTCCTTTGGGGCTGGGGGCCCAAAAAATTCAATTTCTTAAACGTTTAAGATTTCATTCACAATTCAGTTATTAACAATCTTGACAAATAATGGCACATGCATCCATTATGATACAAATTGAAATGAACAGTTGTTTTGAACTTTATATTTTGCACTGAATGGGCCCTGGGGCCCTTAATGTCTTTTTTGCTTATGTAAGCCATATAAAAATTAATTGAATGAGTAAATGAATGGATCTTAACCAAAATTTAAATACAAAAACTTGGTAGCCCATATTAAAATAGGGCACAGAACTTCAAATGTCCATTCCTTCTGGGCCGGGGGCCCCAAATGTATTTTCTTCGTATATGTATTAGATATTTTTTCTCATTCAATTTTTCACAACCTTGAGGAATATATTTTTGAGGAAACTGAATTAAAATGATCAGGTTTTTGAAATTAACATCTTTCAACAAAAGGGCCCAGGGACCCCTAAATGTCGTTTTTGTCTTATATTAGCTGTATAAAAATTAGTATTAGCGTAAAGTACTGAGAAAATTAATGTATCTTGACCCATTTTAGCATATAAAAACTCAAGGGTCTATATTTTATTACAATAGGGCACTGAACTCCTAATTTTGATTCCCTTGGGGCTGGGGGCCCAAACTGTCTTTTTTAGTAAATGTTTAATATTTTATCGTCCATTCAATTTTTAACAATATTGAGAATTATAAACAAATGTATGTATTTTGAAATTTATTCAAATGAACATTTGTTTTGCACTTTATTTCTTGTAATAATTGGGCCCAGGGGCCCTTAATGTCGAGCTTTATAAAAAATTATTTTATGCATTAGCTACTGGGTAAATGATTGGATCTTAACCAAATTTTGTATACAAAAACTTGGTAGCCCATATTAAAATACTTAAGGTTTCTGAAGTTTTTATGCCAATTTCTTAGGGGCAGGGGGCCCAAAATGTCTTTTTTCATATATTTTAAAGATATTTTTGCCATTCACTTTTTAACGATCTTGATAAATATATCCCTGATGAAACTGAATTAAAATAAAAAGGTTTTTGAAATTGACATCTCACACCGAATAGGCCCAGGCCCCCTTTATGTCGTTTTATTTCACTATATCTCTTATATATATATATATATAATAATCAAAGTATGTCTGTGTGTGTGTGTGAATGTCCTTTATAGATGACTAAACCATTCACCCGATCGTCATGAAACTTTTCGAGACTTTTGAGTATGCTCCCGGGATGGTAACTGGCAACTTTTTTTTTAAAATTTAACACTCATGGGGCGCTGGGGGCCCATATAGTCATATTTTTCTTATACGAGCTATATAAAAATTAGTTTAAGCGTTATCTACTGAGTAAATGAATAGATCGTAACCAAACTTTGTATACAAAAACTTGGTAGCCCATATTATAATACTATAGGGCAATTAAATCCTAATGGCCACTCCTTCGGGGCTGGGGGCCAGAAATACCTTTTTACTTAAAGTTTTAAGATTTTATTCCTCAATTCAATTATTAAAAAACTTGACAAATAATGGTAAATGTATCCACTATTATCCATATTGAAATGAACAGGTTTCTGAACTTCACATCTTGCACTGAATGGGCCCTTAATTTCGTTTTTTGCCTATATGAGCTATATAAATATTAGTTTATGCGTTAGCTACTTAGTAAATGAATAGATCTTCACCAAACTGTGTATACAAAAACTTGGTAGCCCATATTAAGATATTTTTCCTATTCAATTTTTAAAGATCTTGGGAAATATATCTACAATAAAACTGAATTAAAATGAACAGGATTTTGAAGTTGACCTCTTGCACCGAATGGTCCGGGGGTCCCATAATTATATTTTCCCCCTATATTAGCTATATAAAAAGTAGTTTAAGAGTTAGATAATAAGAAAATAACTGGATTTTGACCAAAGTTAGTATATAAAAACTTAAGAGCCTATATTAATATAGTGCACTCAACTCCTAATGTCCATCCCTCGGAGCTGAGGGCCCCAAATGTCTTTTTACTGAACTTTAATAATTGTATTACCTATTCAATTTTACACGATATTGAGGAATATAGCTTGAGTACAATGGCAATAAAAAAACTATATTATCCCTCATTTATGGGCCGGGGCCCTTAATATCATTCCTTCTTTTGTACGCTATTTAATTATTAATTTATTTATCCGTTTGCTATGAAACTTGGAATTTTTTCCACTCTTCCGCGAAGATTTCTGCATAATTGTTTTTGAACCTAACACTCATTGGTTTCTTTAAATTTATTCATTTTTACTGAGATCGTTGCAACGCACGACAGGTCTGCTAGTACAAAATAAAACAAACCCGTAAAAACAAAGTTTTTGACTATATATCCCTTATATATGAGACATAACTAAAAGTATTGATAATGTTCAAATGCGACAAATATTTACAGACTGAATCTGTCTTAACTCAACTTTGCTTTTAACCCGGGGGTGGGGGGTGGGAGAGGGGAAAGGTCTTGTCACCGATTGCTGGACCGAGCTCAGCGTGACACGCAAAATGTAAACAAAAGCACGCCGATACAGCTGGTTTAAACACGAGATGTGTTCACCGGTGGCTGGCCTGAAGTCAAGTGACCCGTAAAATGTAAACATAGTGACCGCTACATATAGTTTATATAGATAAACTAAAAATGCATTAATTTAATTACGGTAAGTTCGATCGATCTGAAATTTTGGTACGATGCATTGTTAGGTGACACGGGTTCGTTTGTCAAATTTCAGCTCGATGGCTTCACGGGAAGTGGGTCATTTTTTACTTCTGTTTTTCAGCGGGCGGGCCCAAGACAGAGACGGCGGTGAAGTTAATATAATGTTTTTTTGATGATCAGATAAAAAACAAGTACCTAATAATTAGGGCTGCAGAAATTATAGATTAATCGTTAGAAATTTTTAACGATTAAAATTTTTTAACGATTAATCGACCCACCACTTATAAATGTCCTGGAAGTCAAAAAGTAAAATATTTCGGCCGATAAATATAAACTAATTTCCGGACGATTACACGAACATTTTGGTTTTAAACTATTGACTGACGTGAATGTTCAAAATGTTGATAAAGGTTATTGTGTCCATTGAGAGAAATCATTTGCCTACCATGCAATGTTCCCTCTAAGTCTAAGCTTCGTTGGTCTGTGTGCAAAGTTAAAAAAAAACTTGTGTGCAAAGTTGCCCAACTTCCACTTTTTGTGCAATATTTTACAAAATTTGCTGCGTGGTGATTCTAAACTCCAGCGAGGTGTCGGTCAAATATCTGCGCAGCCGCGCTGCTTAAAGGGAACATTGCTACCATGGTTCAAACACTTCGCTTACATATCACCTGGATACCAAATATCAACTACAGTATCAGAAACTTCAGCTGAGACAATCTAAAACTATGTGAACGTTTGTTCAGCTCGGCTGGTTATATTGTCAATAAAACCCGCTCATCACTTCAACCAAATAATGTCAATACACTTGTCTGTTTGCGCTGTTGGTTAAAAGATGTCATATAAAGAAGACATTCCAGTGTTATTTCGATTTTTGACTAGTACGTTTAATAAATGTTACTTATGACACCATAAATTTCAATTTAAGGCTTTAATCGAAATTAACGATAAATTAATAGTTAATTTTTCAAAAGTTAACGATTAAATTTAAATTAATCGTTAACAGCCCTACTATTAATATATAGTAAACAGCCATTCCACGGTGACTCACGGGACAGGTGGTGAACTTATAATTGAAATATTTAATTAAGTACTAGAATATTTGCATTGATTATGGTATATACCACTACTAGCAGGTTTAGTTTATAGCCCAATAAAAAAAACTTTTGCTGATTAGCCAGTTTTTCCAACTTTTGAGTGACATAAATAAGCGTGACTCACGGGACACAAAATTAACAGGCACTTGAGGGTAAGCAACTTTGTTATAATTTCCGTTCAAATCTATTGCATACTAAGATTTATAATTATTATAAATTTGAAGTACCCTTGTGAGTGTATATCATAGTCTTATAAAATTTGAAATCTGCCTACTCTAATAAATATGGTGATTGATTTTATAACGTGACTCACGGGACACAAAAAGTGACTCAGGGACACAATGAAATCGATCCAAAAATGATCATAAATTATATTTTACAGACACTTCAAAACAGCATCTACTATAGAAGACTGCCAATGATTACGATTTAGAACCATGTGTAATGAAAAATACAGTGAAAAAAAAGAATACAGTTTTACTGGTTTCCTGATTTATGCATATACTTCACACACACTTCTTCCTCCTCCACCGACACCACTTGAGCCATGTAGATATGAACTGTGTTGTTACTTTTTCCTCGAAGAACAACAGCAACAGTCTGTCCGCCTAGCAGAACTTCATACTCAGGCTGTGACGGAACTTTGGTGACAACGTCACGTTTGCCGGGTGCTATCCTGCTGTCATCTTTTACATTGAATAACGGTGCTTTTGCTGCATCATCAAGTCCATCACTGCGAGCTCTCTTTGCCTGAGGTTCACCATGCATTTCAAAGTCATTCACAATATTCCTAATGACAGCAGCTCGTTTTCTTGGGCTTTTAGGAAATACCTTTTTCACTCTCATCGTAGCCCTTGAATAACTCTGATTCGAACCATATGCCTGGGGACTTGTCTCAAGAGAGTGAGCCGGCTTTCCTGATATTTTCTCCTTGTATGCTCTTTTTCTAAGTTTCTCCTTCTCCCTCCTTTCATCAATTAGCTTATTTCTCTCTTGGGTTTTTATTTTTGCCTCCTTTGAACGTTGCAATAGCCGTGATTTCCTCATTTCTTCACATGCTAGTGTGTGTGTGCTAAAAAATTAGGAAATATGACTGAATGTAACTAATTTTGTAAAAAAGTCAACTTGTTAACTTTTTAACTAATATTTAAAAAGTTTACTAAACTATAAATTCTAACTATTTAAAAAAAAAGTTAATTTTTGCTTTAACTAAAATGAAAAAGTTAGCTAATTTTAGTTAACTTTTGCCCACCACTGGTAATAAGCTTCTGTTAGGTATTCAAATTTAAATGAAAATTTCAAATTAGAACTGCATTCAATTTGGATACTCAGCTTTATAGTGCTTATCTTCACTGTGTCCAAACAGAAAACATAATTTGACACCATTTCTTTATCAAGGGAACTTTAGTCAGACATTTTGAAAAAAAAGTGACAATTTGATGCACCAACTTCGAGATGCAAGCAAAGACTTTTTTGGTACTCTTGCATTGGATTAAAGTACAAATGTATAGGAACAGCACAATTGTTGGTATTTATACGGGGAATACATCCTCGTTTCGAGCTTAACGAAGAATTACTCAGTGTTGAGGCACTCAAAGACACAACTACAGGCCAGGATTTATTCAATACTGTAGAGAACTGTGGTGAAATAACTGGGTTGGTGTGGAACAAGATGGCTAGTCTAATAACCGATGGAACATGACCTTTAACTGGAAAAAGTAATATGAACAATAAAATTAAAGAATATCAGCCTGACCACATACTCTTACCTCTTCACTGTGGCAACCATCAGGAAAGTCTGTGTAAGGCTGTGTTGAATTTCAAGCAGTTGTTAGTATGATAAACTTTGTCAAAGCCAGGGAACTTAATCACAGGTGTTAAAAGCACTGTTTGAAGATTTGAATATTATATTATCTACCGCTGGCTGAGCCTGGGCAAGTTATTGAGGCGAGTATGAGATCTCAAGGAAGAAATAGTTATGTTGCTGGAGATGTTGGGTTTCGTTTTTTATTTTGTTACTACCATTGTTAATGAAGAGTGGAAGTCAGACTTCATGTTTGCCATTAACATTGTTGAAAATTTGAATGAACTGAATGTCAAACTTCAGGGCAATGGCTTGTTTGCACATGAAATTTATGTGTATGTTAAATCATTTCAGACAAAACTCTCCCTGTTCTCCAGGCATGCAGGTGAAAACAGGTTTTGCCATTTCTCTTTGCTAAACAGAAAAACCGTTTCTTGTAAAATGGCTGACAAGTACAAGGCTCATTTGGATGCCTTTGCTATGGAATTTGAAAGGAGGTTCCAAGACGACAAGAACCTGGAACAACTCTTCAATATCCTCAGTTCGCAATTTAGTGCAGAAGCTGATTAAGCCCCAGAGGATATACTGTTAGAACTGCTTAACCTAAAGGCAGATTATGACCTGAAGGAGAAGTTCAAGTTAGTTTTTCTGCTTGAGTTTTTTTTTCTTTCTAGGTGCGGCGTTTTCACACTTTAAAAAACTTTGCTGTCAAACTTTTGCCACTATTTCGGTCCACATACATCTGTGAGCAAGCTTTTTCTTGTATGAAAATAAATAAGTCTAAGAACAGATCGATGTTGACTGACTGCAATTTGAATGCATTCATGCGAATAATAACCAGTAACCTGGTTCCACAATTCAAGAATAGTTCAACACACACACACATTCGAAATCATATAAATGAAACGATGAACCTGGTTTGCCGCTACCAATTTAGAAATCCTCTGCTTTATTTTCGTTAGCAGTAGTCTTAAGTAACCGCGTTTGACTAATTGCATTAAAAAAATAATTAGTTACCGCATTACCGCACTGAATCTACTTTCCACTAAATATGATGAAGGAAATGTAATTACGAAATTTTAAATTGCAGCCCATACTTCAGGATCTCCTTTTCCAGCCAGAATAAACAATATAATAGCCCAAATCACAGGATCCGTAACGATGAGGAACATAGTACAACAGTCCATAGCAGTTAAAAAAGTGTGTGGTGTTTCTCGCCGTAAAAAAATATATGACGTCATTGTTTTAGCTTATATTTTCATTTTTGAAAAGGGAACGATGTAAAAAGAGGATTTATAATTATAAAATACAGTTTAACCCGGTTATGTCGACGGCCTGGGGGTTTGCCATAAAGCGGCGAGATAACCGATGATCGAGATAAACGAAAACCAATATGGCGGCAAAATATTAACATGTGCTTGAAATTTCTTTATCTACATGATGTGCGTTAATAAATGAGAATGTACATGCACATGTTTTTGGAGATTTTTTTTTACACAACTGCGTTGCCGTTATTTGTTTGATGAAGCGATCGGCATGCTATAAAAATGTACATACATTTTGTTCACATCAAACGCGCACAGTGTGTTAGCGCTTGTACAGTGCCTCGACAACTAAGCAAATTAAAATTTTTAAAAATCATTCATTAGCAGTAGGGCGAACTAAACTAATGGTGATGACATGTATATTATTTATATAACGGAATATGTAGAAAGTGATTTGAAGACACCGCCGCTCGCGTTAGGCTCTCGCATCTTAACTGTAACACAATAAAAACTAACTCCGGGTAATAAGCTTATAGGGGCTTACTGAAGTTGCGGTTAACCGGCCCTGATTAAACAGGACCGGTCCTGATCGGAGGACTGGTTTTAACAACCTTAAATAAAACCCATTTTACTGTCTGGTCCGTATTTTACCACGTTTTTATTAACTCACTTTCGTTCCTGTTTGTCCACAATTTTTCAAATCTGCCAACGTAAAATTAAACCACTTCTGATGGTCCTAGAGATCTCAAAATTTTATCACAGATAGATCTTGGATGACAATGCATTGTATCAAAATTTCAGATCGATCGAATGTACTTTTACTTATGCCTTTCTACCCCGTCTGGGGCATAGGCCGTCTACAAGAACTTTCCACTCCTCACGGTCCTGTGCTTTCCTCTCCAATTGCTTCCAGGTGTATCCCATATTTTGCATGTCAGCCTCTAGCTCGCGTCTCCATGTATTTTTTGGCCTTCCTCTCTTTCTCTTTCCCTGTGGGTTCCATGTTAGGCATTGTCTGGTGGTGCTACCTGGGGGTTTTCGGAGCGTATGTCCTATCCATCTCCACCTCTTTTTTATGATGTCTTCATCAATAGGCACCTGGTGTGTCCTTTCTAGTAACTCTTGGTTATTTATAGTATTTGGCCATTTGATTTTCAGGATCTTTCGAAGGCATGTGTTTATGAATGTCTGCACTTTCTGCGTAAGGCTCGCTGTTGTTTTCCAAGTTTCTGCACCATATAGGAGGACTGTTTTGACATTTGTATTAAAGATTTTGACTTTGGTCTGCAGTTTCAGCTCCTTCGACTCCCATATTTTCTTTAATAATACGAATGCTGATCTAGCTTTTCCAATTCTAGCCCTTACATCTGCATCGGATCCGCCATTTGTGTCTATGGTGCTGCCTAGGTATGTGAAGGACTCCACTTCTTCCAGTGCCTTTCCTGCCAGATGGACATGCTCATGGTTGGATGGGTTTATCTTCATGATTTTTGTTTTACTTTTATTTATGTTGAGGCCAAGCTGTGCCGAAAAGGTGGCTACGTCTTTTGTCTTTTCCTGCATTTGTTGCTGGTTGTGGGACAGAAGTGCAATGTCGTCCGCGAAGTCTAAATCATTCAATTGTTCCCAGAGTGTCCACTGTATCCCATTCCTCTTTTTGTCTGTGGATTTTTCCATTATCCAGTCAATGGCAAGGATGAATAGTAAAGGGGACAAGAGACATCCTTGTCTGACTCCTGTTTCGACTGTAAAGGAGTCTGTGAGTCTACCTTCGTGGACCACCCTGCATGTCATTTCTTCATAAGAGCTCTGAATGATCCTCACTAGTTTCCCTGGTACTCCATAGTGTCGGAGAAGTTTCCACAAGGTTTGTCTGTCCAGGCTATCAAAGGCCTTTTCATAGTCTATAAAATTTATATATAGAGAGGAGTTCCATTCGATGGACTGTTCTACGATGATTCTCAGTGTTGCTATTTGATCTGTGCAGGATCTGTTTTGGCGGAAGCCGGCCTGTTGATCTCGTAGCTGCATGTCGACCTGGTCTTTCATTCTGTTCAAAATAATTCTGTTAAAAACCTTTCCTGGTACCGATAGCAGTGTAATTCCTCTGTAATTTGCACAGTTGCTGAGATCCCCTTTCTTTGGGATCTTGATGAGGTATCCTTCTTTCCAATCTTTTGGAACTCTCTCTTCTTCCCATATCTTCTCAAACAGAGGGTGCAGCATGTTGACTATTGTGTTTATGTCAGCTCTCATCATCTCTGCTGTGATGTTGTCCGGTCCCGGTGATTTCCCTAGTTTGAGCTGCTTGATGGCCAGGGCTATTTCTTCCTTATTTGGTGCACCTTCTTCTATTTGTAGGTCTTCATTTGCTGGTTGTATGTCTGGCGTGTTTGTGGGTGGGGGCCTGTTTAATAGTTCCTTAAAGTATTCCATCCATCTTTTTTGTTGCTCTTTCCTTTCTGTTATAGATCTCCCTTCTCTATCTTTGACAGGTCTCTCCGGCCTTTTGTATCTCCCTGACAGTTTTCTTGTTATGTCGTAGAGCTCTTTCAAGTTGCCCTTCCTGGCTGCTTCTTCTGCTTTGGATGCTAGGCCATCTATGTGGGCATTTTTATCTTTTTTAATGCTGTTTTTTACCTTTTGGTTTACTTCTTTATATCTCTCTTGCGCTTTCGTTTTCTCAGCCCTGGTGCGGCTGCTGTTAACTATATTTTTCATTTCTTTTCTCTCTTTTATTTTTTGCAGTGTGTTTATTGAGAGCCAGTCTTTTTGTTTCTGTTTCACTGATCCTAAGACTTCTAGGCAGGTGGATGTTACAGACGTCTTTATACTTTGCCACATATGTTCTACTTGGTCATCTTCTGTTTGGTCTTCTGTTTGATCTTCTAGCACTTGGAACTTATTCCTCAAGGTGGCACTAAATTCTTCCCTTTTCTGATCATTTGCCAGAAGTGCTACATTGAATTTGGTTCGCTTCGCAGTTGGCTGTTCCCAGTCTTTCTTTAGCTTTAATTTAAGTCTTGCACAGACAAGATGATGATCGGATGCGACATCTGCTCCTCTTTTTGCTCGTACATCTTGTAGAGACTTTCTAAATTTTTTGCTAATGCATATGTGGTCTATTTGGTTTTGCGTTTTGTTGTCTGGGGATACCCATGTTATCTTGTGAATGTTTTTATGTTGAAATTCGCTTCCACCAATAACAAGCTCGTTTGTTGCGCAGAAGTCCGCTAGTCTTTCTCCGTTCTCATTTCTCTCTCCTACACCGTGGCGTCCCATGATTTCCTCATACCCACTGTTGTCTTTTCCAATTTTGGCGTTAAGGTCTCCCATTAGGATGTTCAGGTCTCTATTTGGAAGTTTTTCTATTAGTGCTTGTAGTCTATTGTAGAATGTTTCTTTCTCTTCTTCTTTGCTGTCGTTGGTGGGTGCATAACACTGTATTATGTTCATCTTTATTTTCTTTTTCTTGGTTCGGAAGGTTGCTGTTATTATCCTTGGTCCATGTGCTTCCCATCCAATCAATGCTTCCTGTGCCTTCCTTGACAGCATCAAAGCGACTCCTTGCGTGTGCGGAGCATCTTCCTCCTCATGCCCCGAGTACATTAGCATTTCTCCAGAGGCCAAAGTTATTTGCCCAGCTTGTATCCATCTTGTTTCGCAGATACCAAGCAGTGTAAGTTTGTAGGATCTCATTTCTGCTGCCACCTGCGCTGCTTTCCCTGCTTCATACATGGTTCTGACGTTCCACGTGCCTATATTTGTTTCCTTAGAAAGGAGGGTCTTCGGCTTTGAGGCTTCCAGTATAGCCTGGGTTTGGCCACAAGGCTTCATAGCTCTTCTTGGAGAAGAAGAGTCCTCTCTTCTCAGGACTGAAATTTGTTTGTTTTTTCTTGTTGACGTTTCTGTAGCAATTTGTTTTTACGGGTGAGGTCGCTGGCCTCACGCCAACCCTCCTCCTTTTGCACCCGGGCTTGGGACCGGCCTTGGCGGAGTTTTAGTTTATCTATCTATAAGCATATGTATTATCCGTCTGCTCTTGTTTACATTACATTCACGTGCCGAGTTCACACCAAGCCCGACCACATCAACCATGTTTAACATCAAGGGGAGATCAGTCATTTCCAGTCTGTAAATGTTTGTCGGGCAATGCGTATTATATTTGAACATAATCAATACTTAAAAACTCACCATAGCATACACTTAGACTAAAAAGAATAAAATAAATAAAAGTAAAAAAAAAGATTTTAAAAACCACGTTTTTATAAGCGGACTAAAAAGAAGAAAATAATTTTTTTGTTCACAGAATTGTGAAGGTAAAATCTTTTTCTGGATTGAATAAAATTTCAAACTTATATGCTCAAGTACTATGATGTAATATGACTAAAAACGTGGGCGTGCACTTTTTAGGTGTTTGGCTAAAATGATTAGGGTTTACAAATGGCGAGTAAGAAAATGAGTGAATTGAATTAGTCTATCTTAAAGTTGGTGTAATAGTAATAAATAAACTCGGTAAAGCACTAGAACTAGTAGTAACTTGTATAGATATTGAAACTCCCTATGTCTGTGTGGAGTTGAGAATACCGTACATACTCGTTCGCAAGCCGACCTTTTTTGGACAAAATCCAGGGGGAAAAGTTGGGGGCGGCTTACGTGCGGGTCATTAACGTATTTCTGCATGTATATTGAATATCAGTAATGTTATTGAAGATCATCAAGGTCCTTTTCTACATTCTGCAAGATTCGACAGCTCTACCAGAAGCTATAATATATTAAACATCTGCACTTCCCTTATTTAATCATTTTATTTATTTTTGTGAACGTTTTAATAAATTGTTTTACAGATTTTGTTCTCAAAAACGAATTTTAATGTTTACCAAAGAATTTTTTTTTAAATACCGGAAACTCTTGCCTAACAAAGAGCACAAAAACAAAGATAGGCAGTACAAAGTAAACAATCATAATGACAGATAGAACCACGTCTTCTGAATTTTCCCCTCTCATATTGCCCCCATTTCGGTTGCGTTTCATTAATTGGTAATTGGCGTAGCTAGAACTTTTTAGTATATTTTTGCTTCATAATTATGTTGAATAAAATTTTCCCTTATAGAAATATGTCTTGCTTGTAGGGCTGTCAATATTTTTGAAAAAAGCTGCCCGGGTACCCATCCAAATTTAATGGGTACCCATTCAAAACGCCTCAAAATTTTCGCTGTCATGCCAGCCATTAGCCTTATACTTCTTTGTTTGTTATGGTAATGCTAATTTAGATGCAATGAATCAGTGATGTAAAGATGACATTGATTTATTGGAGTAAAAACAATAAGTAGAGGGGTGCAGAAGTGATACTGTCTGGGTGCATCTTTGCTATTAGAGCAATTACGTGAACATAATGTTTACATGTTATCCATTTATTAGAGCAATTACAGTATACTTGGCATCGGCACTATTTACACAGTATTTCCGAGTATACGAAAATCGGCGGATACCTAAACAATATCATAGCACATGGCATACTGTATCGTGGCTGTACATATTAATACTAGGTCTCTTTTGGCTATTTCAATACCGGTATCGGGGTTTAGATATTGTAAATCTAAATGATAGTTTTTTGTTGTTTTTTTTTACGTAAAAAAAAATAATATCGGTGACGTCAATATCAGGATCTTTACATGCTACCGATATTGCCGATATCCAGATATTGGTGCCGATATATCGGTTGACCCCTATTTATAACAAAACATATTCCAAATTTACACCCAAAAAACATTACCAAACAAAGAAATTGTATACATTAGTATGTAAACATGTTCATACATTAACTTTCCTAATAGAAAAATCAGGTATAATGCTATCAAAATTTAAATTATTTCTAATATCTTGTTCTATAGTCAATATACTGCAAGATTTTGTTATCTTCAATCGCTCATTGTGGAACGAAGATAATTTTTATCAACTTCAGTTTGGAGAAGCTGCTTTCACACTGATAGTAATTCTTGAAAAAATTCATAGCAAAATTACAATGTTGGGTACAGAATTTTCCAATCTATACTGTTGAATAAATTTTAATAGATCAAGGGGGCCTTTTCCCCCATTTTTCTAACATAATGCCTCTTCTTGTTGTGTAGGTACAGCCATAAAAACCTGGATCCTTTTTCTTTCAATATTGAATTGTTCTTTTATCAATGTCAATAAAGTAATTTATTTGATGTTCCAATGCTTCATTTAGTAGGTTACATGGTATTATTAAAAGAATATTTTCTTGCAAGGAAATGCAAATCATCAAAGCGTTCTTTTATAATTCCATCCATGGATAAAAACATTTCTTGTTGTATTTCTTGTTCTAAAGATAAAACCACGTCTTCTGAATTTCCCCCTCTTTTTTTAAAAATCCTTTTAACTCCGCGTTCAGTAGATATCTCAGACTCTTCACAAATTGTTTGGCTGATATAACAGCTTTTTCTATTAGCACATCTCTTTCGTCCACGAAATGGATTTACATTAATTTTTAAAAATGACGGGTTCCCATAAATTGAGATAACATAGAAAAGAAAAAAAATGCATTGAATTGAGTAAAATTTCAGCATCTGATCTCGTTTTACTAGTTCTTCAGAGGTCAATTTTTCAAAGACGTTTGAAATTTTAAAGTATGTCTTTTTCGAAATTATTTATGCCTACTAGCGTATCAAAAAGGACGGAAGTTTTCAGCTGAAATCTATTTATTTTTTGAAAAAAATGCACATTTATTTAAGGGCGCCTACGGCGCCGACCTTTTTCAAAAGCCCAACTAACCTGTCCTTGTTTGATAAATACGCAATATTAAACTTTCTGAAATGCACATAAAGTATTTTATAATAGGAGATGTAGGGCGCCTACGGCGCCCCCTTTGTTTTTTTATTTTATAATTAACCATCATCAAATCCTCTTTTTACATTGTTCCCTTTTCCAAAATTAAAATATGAGCTAAAACAATTAAGTCATATAATATTTTTTACAGCGTATCTTTAATTTGCACACCTTTTGATGCATTGGTGCAGTAACTTGGTGCGCTGCTGTCTAAAATTAGTAGCGTCACGGACAGACACTACAGACGTGACAATTGCAAATTATATAGTTTTATTAGTGTATTACCCGTCAAAAATGACGGGAGTTTTCAAAATGGATATATTTCAGTTTTTGTAATTGTCCCTTCTGCCTGAAAGCCGCATAGTAAATAATCAGAAAATGTTGAGACCAAGAGAGAAAAATTAATTCTCTTTTCCATATTGAACAATTTGATGCGGACGTTTGAAAATAGTGGTTTTTTTGTTTTTGTTTTTTTTTGTTGTTTTTTTGCAATATATTTTTCAAGGTTATTTTTTTTTAGCGGTGGGCTTTCTAAAAATCTAGCGTTACGAACGGACATAGCAGAGTATATATTTTGATTATATATACGAATATATGTGTTATGAGAAAACCTCCAAGCTTAGGCTTCGGTTATATAAGTTTGCATGAATAATAATGATATAATCATGATAATAGTAAATTCATAGTGAATTACACACAGCATAATGTGATACTGTGGCAAAGAAATTTGAAGTTCGACTTATTAACAAATATTGCTGAGGAGTCAGCCGGACATTAACTTGCGGCATTGAATAGTGCGCACCAATAATACAGCACAGTGCGTTAAAATAAATTATGTGACCGTAATGTGATCCACCTCGTGGGAGATGCTGATCTTCTATCGAGCGCCTCCCCAGCCGGCGGATAGGGGAAAGCCCACCAGATATGGAGGGTACCGGGGAAATAAAATACCCGGGGTGGACCAAAATCAGCCCTACTGCCTTGTAGGAAGTGGAGGGATCCACAAAGGCTAGGGACCTAACCCGAACAAAGGCAGCTACCCATTGAGCTGTGAGGGCAACCCCCTAAGTGGTTGTGCGCAACCCTGGCATGTAAAAATCATAGTTACAAAAACACCGAAAAGAGTAACAAAAGACATTTCAGTCCTGGGAGAGGATGGATTCCTTGAGGAGGAAAATATGACGCCTAATAGTGAAAGCCAAAACCTGGAAGCTATTAGGCCGACAACCATCATTTCTACCAGGACTACCACCGTCATTGGAGCTTGGAATGTCCGCATATTGTACGAGGCTGGTAAAGCTGCACAAATAGAGAAGAGGAACTATAAGTTCACCATTCTCGGAATTAGTGAAGCAAGATGGACTGGATGGGGACAGAAGAGATTAATCTCTGGAGAGATGGTGTTATTTTTGGGACACGAAGAAGACGATGCCCCACATACCCTGGGTGTTGCTATGATGCTATCAAGGGCAGCACAAGGAGCACTCATTGGATGGGAGGCCCATGGACCTAGAATTCTTTTAGCAACCTTTCGAACAAAGAAACGTAGCATCAACCTAGATGTTGTACAATGCTACGCACCAACTAATGAAAGTGATGAAGGAGACAAAGAAGAATTCTACAATAGAGTAATGACCATAGTCCAGGGTCGCCCACGGAGGAACATCGTCATCCTCATGGGAGACTTTAATGCCAAGATCGGCAATAGCAACACAGGGTACGAAGAGGTTATGGGACAGCAAGGGATAGGCGAGATGAACGACAATGGTGAGAGGTTTGCGGACCTATGTGCCGCAGCAGACCTGGTCATAGGGGGGAGTATTTTCCAGCACAAGAGGATTCACAAAGCTACATGGGTCTCACCGGACATGAGAACGATGAACCAAATAGACCATGTATGTATTTGTAAAAAATTCAGGCGATCTCTCCAAGACGTACGTGTTAAGAGGGGAGCTGATGTTGCCTCAGATCACCATCTTCTTGTGGCCAGGATGAAATTAAAACTAAAGAGACATTATACCGAGCAAACAGCATACATGACTCGGTATAATACCTCCCTCCTGAAGGACCAAGCCAAAAAGGAAGAATTCAAAATCTCACTATTCAATAAGTTCCAAGTCCTACAAGAAATACTTGAAGATGAAACCACCGAAGGGAAGTGGCAAAGCATGAAAGAAACAGTACAGTCAACATGCCAAGAAGTGCTAGGAAACAGGAAACAGGCACACAAAGAATGGATGACAGCAGGTACGCTGAGTAAAATAGAAGAAAGAAAGAAATCAGAAGTGAATAACAGCCGCACCCGAGCACAGAAAAACAAGGCCCAGAAGGAGTATGCAGATGCAAATAAGGAAGTTAAGAAAAGCATCAAGAGGGACAAGAAGGAATTTGTTGATAAACTTGCTAAAGAAGCAGAGGATGCAGCTCACCAGGGGAACATGAGGGAACTGTTTGATACCATTAAGACGCTGTCAGGGAAATTTAGCAAGGTAGAGAGACCAGTAAAGGACAAAATGGGAAACACCATACCAAGTGAGGAGCAACAGAGAGGGAGATGGAAGGAGCACTTTGAAGAGCTCCTAAACAGGCCTGAACCAAGGAATCCACCAGATATCCAACCAGCCGATAATGACCTGCTAATTGACTGTAATAGTCCCACCAAAGAAGAGATTAGCAGGGCCATTAAACAACTCAGAAATGGAAAGGCTGCGGGACCCGATGGCATCCCAGCAGAGGCACTGAAGGCGGACTTGGAAACCAGTGTGGAAATGCTACACCCTCTGTTTATGAAGATATGGGAAGAGGAGCAAGTTCCTTCCGATTGGAAAGAGGGATACCTTATCAAGATCCCAAAGAAGGGAGACTTAAGCTCTTGCTCGAACTACAGAGGGATCACCCTGCTGTCCATCCCAGGAAAGGTTTTCAACCGTGTACTACTTAACAGGATGAAAAACGCTGTAGACCCTCTGTTGCGGGACGAACAAGCTGGCTTTCGCACCAACAGATCCTGCACGGACCAGATAGCGACACTGCGCATCATTCTAGAGCAGTCACTAGAGTGGAACTCACCGCTCTATGTCAACTTTGTTGACTATGAAAAAGCCTTCGACAGTGTTGACAGGCAAACCCTGTGGAGATTGCTAAGGCATTACGGGGTGCCACAGAAGATTACGGATATAATCAGAAACATGTACGAAGGGATAAACTGCCGAGTTATCCATGGCCAGCAGGTGACAGATGCGTTCCAGGTGAAGACTGGTGTGAGACAAGGTTGCTTGCTGTCACCATTCCTCTTCCTGTTAGCCATTGACTGGGTGATGAAAACATCTACACAGCAGAAAAGGAATGGCATCCAATGGACCTCGTGGGATCAACTGGATGATCTTGACTTTGCTGATGATCTTGCCCTTCTTGCACATACCCAACAACAGATGCAGGAGAAAACAAACATTGTCGCAGCCACTTCTGCTAGCATGGGTCTCAACATTCACAAAGGGAAGAGTAAAATCCTCAAGGTTAATGCCACCAGTACATCACCCATTATGCTTGAAGGAGAAGCCCTTGAGGAGGTGGACAGTTTTGTTTACCTTGGCAGCGTGGTAGATAAACAAGGTGGTACAGATGCGGACGTCAAAATAAGGATCGGAAAAGCAAGAGCAGCCTTCCAGCAACTCAAGAATGTTTGGGTCTCTAACAACTTAGGCAGCAAGTTAAAAGTAAGGATTTTTAACGCTATGGTAAAACCTGTGCTGCTATATGGAGCCGAGACATGGAGAACAACGGCCGTAAACTTGACCAGAATCCAGTCCTTCATCAACAACTGTTTAAGAAGGATTCTCAGAATTCACTGGCCAGACAAAATCAGCAACCAGGAACTGTGGCAGCGGACAAAACAGAAGCCCATTGAGGAAGAGATTCTCCAGAAGCGGTGGAGGTGGATTGGTCATACACTAAGAAAACCTGCTCCTAACACAACAAAGCAAGCCCTGAAATGGAACCCACAGGGTAAGCGGAAAAGAGGCCGTCCAAGAAACACTTGGCGCCGAGAATTGGAGGCAGACATCAAGAGAATTGGCCATGAATGGAAGATCCTGGAGAAGCTGGCCCAGGATAGAGATGCCTGGAGGTCTCTCGTAGGTGGCCTATGCCCTTGGAGGAATCGCAGACGCCGACGATGATCGGTGGATGCCCCTCATGGACGAGAAGGCTCAACAACAACAACAATGTGATCCACATCACGCATATCTGTGATTTGAAGCCGTTTAAGCTTCATCGATGATTATGACTTGTCAGTTTATTCGCCCATTTGTCCATACATTATTACCACAACATTTTCAAAACATGTAAAAAATGTTAATAACTATTTATTTTGCATGAAACGTAGTAAGCAAAGTTTGTCACAGGATAACAGAAAAGATTAACTTATCAACTGTTAATCATTTTTACAATTTAATATCCACGTGTTAGTAATAAAATTTTTATAATAAATTATTGTCAAGTCAGCACCTTTTCAAGATCTATCATGACTTGTCAGTTTATGCGCCCATTGGTCCATACATTATTACCTTTACATAATCAAAAACATGTAAATAAAAAATTGTAACTATTTACAAATATGAATAACAACGAACTATTTATTTTGCATGAAACCTTTGAAGTAAAGTTAAGCACTGGATTAAAGAAAATATTAACGTATCAACTTTAATATACATGTTTTGGGAATTCTAATAAACGTTTTCATTATTGTCAAGTCAGCATCCCTTCCAGTTCTATATTAAAAGCAAAGATTTTTTATTCAAAATTAGTCTAAGACACATTGAAATATTACAATTAAATAACAATTTAAAAAAAACTATTGTGGGGAGGCGTCCAATTTTTTTTTAAAACATACAAATATGCAATCTCAAAGTGTATAAAAGAAAAACAAATGCTAAACTGAAGCATAAGTTAACAAATTTCATTTTCAGTAATAAATAATGGCTTTGTAGTTCAAAACGCATCGAAACTTGACAACCGAACGACAACCAATTGTAAATTTCATAAACTGAAAAACGAATGTTATATATTAATATAGAAAATTAAATTTATAATTACATACGTAATATTGACATTGACACATACACAAAAACGGACATTTAATACAAAAAAATAATAATATTAATCACATCAAATAAAACATAGCTCTTTTTAGTTCGTTCCCTTCACACATTAATAAAAGCTCAAATAATGACGTCACGTCACAATATTTTATGGTGAGCAACACATTTTGTTGTAATCTCGAAAGCAACTTTTTATTATTTTTTTTATTGAGAATTACCTCGCATAGCGTAGGCAGACAGACACTACTGACTTGCGTGACAATTGCAAATTATATAGTTTTATTGTGGTTGATTATTAACGGAGAAATTTGAATATTTTCATATTCTTGTCATAAATCTTAATAATTCTCCATAAAATAGATAAATTCAAATTATTTACACATTACATGTACTTTAATTGGACAGGCTTAACATTTTTAATGAATAACCGTATTTTAATGAAAAACACAAATTATTTGTGCTACTTAAATGCAATAAAAACAAAGTAAATTTAATTTTTAATAACTTACCTTACAATAATTTTCTGAAAAATGAAACAGTAATATAAATTACTACTTGCAAGCAATGTTCCCTCTAAGGTTTGTTGGTCCGTGTGCAAAGTAAAAAATCTCGTGTTCAAAGTTGCGCAGAAACCATTTTTTGTGCTATATTTTTACAAAATTTACTGCGCGGAAATTCTAAACTGCTGCGGGCGTCGGTCAGATATCTGCACAGCAGCGCAGCCACGCAGCTTAAAGGGAATAGTGCTTGCAAGTTTAACACAAAATTTGAACCACCATGCGTTGTAGGTACTTGTTCGCGCATCATTCCATGCAAAAACAGTCGTTGCGATATTAATAGTACATATGATTCGGCCCAGCGGTGATGTGTTTTTTGGGTAGTTTTCATATAAAAGCGTCATCTGTGACGTATACCGCTTAATTTCCCAAACAAATCGATACCTTTTTTGAGCAATTTAAAACTGTTTAATGGTTTTAAGTTAGTTATAACATCCACTTTGTAATCAAACAAATGTTGTGCGAATCCGTTATTTAAGACTCGAAAGTACAAGTATTTTTGTTTTTCACTCGGGTTTTCCCATTCAAAAGAAAAAGGTCGGTTGAAGAAATGGTTGTACATTTCAAATGCCCACGAAAGCCGCATTTAAATGTGTGCCGCTCGGAGCGGACCTCCCCCTCCGCCCCCCACCAGCTACACCACTGGTGTGGGGCTAAACAAAATCTTTTAAAAAGAAAGGGCGGTAATCGTATGATCACATGGTTATTTCTAGTTTATAGCTGACAACTGTTGTAATTAATCAAACCTTCCGTGACTTGCCCCTACTGAGTGGACCCAGGCCCCAGCATTATTTTTGTTATTACTATTACAGTGAATATCATTCAACGACTGAAATATTATTTTTTTGTAAACCCAATAATGAGGAGTTTTTTTTTAATTTAAGTGTAGTGTGAAAGGAATGGGGTTTTATTTCCGTTTGACAGTTTTTTCTTTTTAAGCATTTTCAAGTTAAATGAATTTTTTTACAGCATAATTTCAAACGAAAAGTTTTAATTTAATACATTTTTTACGAGCCGAAATGTGAACACAGAAGAGCCGCAGTTCGACCACCGTTGGTATAGACATTGCAGCAACATTTTCACAGGTACCTGAGCGCAATTTTACTACTTTGGTAATAGCTCGGCAGAGGGTACCCGGGTAGCCGTTGAGAGGCCTAGTTGCTTGTGACTTAAAATCATTATTAGTTGTTTGAATTTAATAATATTTATTGATTTCAAAGTAAAAAAATAAAATATTGTGAAAACCTGGGGCTTAATAACCCCCTTTTGCCCTGTGCCTTATAACTTATAAGCCTTATTAAATTAAGGCTTATGAATGATTGAAATTCAAAAGTAAAGCCAAAGATCAAAACCTGAAATCTTGAAAGCTTGAGCGTAATTTAGTCTGAGTACATTTGGCCTAGAGCCTAGAACTTAATTTCCTCTGGTCTCACATCGTAACATTTATTTCTCCCGTTATTCATTGCTAAAGAGAAGATTATTGGCTCTCATCCTTTTCATGCTTTTTCATTGTCTTGTTAGTGTGGAAATAGACTAAGATGTATATAATATATGGTAGCTTTTTTAAATCCCTTATATTAACTTCACCGCTGTCTCATTCGTCGTCGACCGTCGTCCCGCAACGCCTGTCCGCCCGCGGAAAAACAAAAGTCGAAAATGACCCACTTCCAGTGAAGCCATTGAGCTGAAATTTGGCACACGGACCGTCTCACCTAACAATGCATCGTATCAAAATTTCAGATCGATCGAACGTACCGTAATTAAATTAATGCATTTTTAGTTTATCTATATAAATCACTATTTAGAAAAACAAAAGTCGAAAATGACCCACTTCCAGTGAAGCCATTTCAGATTGATCAAACGTACCGTAATTAAATTAATGCATTTTTAGTTTATCTATACTATATAAATCACTATTTAGAATGTTTAGTCGTCTTCTGCTAGAGTTGACCTAGTTTTAAAGCCAAGGGAGATAATTTCGGTTTCAGTCTGTAAATGTTTGTCACTTTTGAACATAATCAATACTTTGAGTTGTGTCTCATATATAAGGGATTTATAGTCAAAAACTTTGTTTTTACGGGGTTGTTTAATTAAAGGTATCTTCAGATATGTTTAACTTACTACTATTTTTAACATTAACATTAATCTCTCTTACAGCCAAATTTTTATTTTAGTTGCTGTTATATTTTCATAAATTTTAAGTCCAATACTTACTACCCTACATTAGGATTCAAATCAAGTGTGAGTTAGGGCAGTAAAATTATCAAATTTACACATCCAAATAGTAAGTGGTACATGTAATTTAGTTTCAAGTAATACACTTCAGGTAATATTTGTAAAAGTGTAAATGATTTAAAGACTTTAGTGGAAAGGTATACCCAATGTTAAGAAATCTATACATGTACATTAAGAAAAGATATTTTTAAAACAAAAATTAAACCCTTCTACAACCTGTAATGATTTTTATTAAAGGAACTTTCTATGCAAGCGTGAGATATTATCTTTATATTTACTGTTCAAGATACATGACTGGATCTCAGTATCATTTTTAAGATTTGAGTAGGAAATAGTTGCATTGTTTTGATTCATTTTAAAAGAAAAGGGATCTTGATCATGTCATTGTAACATCTTTACAAGCGAGCTGATTTTTGTTGTTTGGGCAACATTAGGAAGGGCAGAGAAACTAAGTTGACGAGGATCAGCAAATTCATCATGATTACATTGTTATAGAGTGCCCCATGTTTTTCTGTTGTGAAGAAGATGGTTGTTGTATCACTATTCCGGTTTAGTGATTTGACATGTCCAGAAAGTTGAGTCCTAAAAACAACCATAGCAAAGCACATGAATGCAACTCATATAATTCATATATAAACACACACACACACACATTTTTTAAACACTGCATTACTAAATATATCAGCATGTATGAACTAACAATTAAACACAACAAATCTAACTACTAAATAATGATTTTTTTTGTTAACAGATGGTTTAGATGTGCTAAAAAGAAATGAAGGTGCTACGATTATATCGCCTCTTTACTAGATGTCCAATAGATGTCAGATGTCTTTCACGGTCATTTTTGCCAGCTTTAGTGGGTCTTTGCCTGGGGATGACAGTCAGTATGATGTATGCACCTTTCAGTGAAGATAGCTGTGAAACATTCATTGCCAATCAGGACCCTCAAAAAATGATAAAATTGAGAGATACCAAGTCTTTAGACACACAGGCTGAAGAATCTTATGAACCCCGTGTTCTACCACCAATAGAAGAGTCATCTTACAAAATAGATATTAAAGCTGGGTCTAAATTTTATCGGCCTAAGTTTGCTGCAACAGAATTGGGAATAAGGGAAAAGCTTTTTGTTGCAGTTCTTTCTTCCAAAGATACTTTGAACACTTTAGCAGTGGCTGTAAACAGAACAATCAGTCAATATGTAACCAAAACTGTTTTTTTTATAGATAAAAAGGCACCAGTAGTACCAGCTGGAATGATCATTGTGAACTTTGATGACGGATATAATCATCTGATGCCTACAAATGTATTTAAATACGTCATTAAAAAATATGGTCATGAGTATGATTACTTCATGTTTCTTTCTGATAAGGGATATATTCGAGCTGAGAAAGTTTTTGATTTAGTTAGTCATATTAGTGTGAGTAGACATGTGCATCTAGGTGCGCCAAAAGGTGTAGAAGATGGTAAAACTTACTGTTCATTAGAAGGAGGAATTATTATTTCACAGGTTTGTAATTTATTTTAAACTGGAAGAAATCTGGGCTCAACTTATAAGTTTAAATAACAAACATTATTATTTTGTAATGGGAAAAATTACATTGGGCTCTAGAATGTTCACCTTATATGCTTTTTTTAAATAGATAATTTCTTCTAAATTTAATGATATATTATTAATTTATGGAATATAGCTTGGTTTGGGTGAACAATAGACGAATAATTTTTAAACTTTGTTATCCCCAGTCACTTATATCTCGGGTAAATTCTAGCCTTAAATGGTGCACAGATAACTGTCACAGCTCAGATCCTAGTATCAATTTTGGCAAGTGTTTGCTTCATGTTTCAGAGCTTGATTGTCAAACAACAGCTGCTGTAAGTTTTCAGTTAATTTTAAAATTATATTGTGAAATTGAGCTAGGCATTTGCTTTTTGTTCTTTTAAACCAAATAATGATACAAGTAGCATTTTGTGAAGGATAATTTTGTTTGCTCTACATTTTATTGAAATAGTTAAATTAAAACCTACTTAGCCAGTCAGACATTAATCATTAATAAAATATTCATTAAATATCCTTAAGTAGATTTTTAATACGTAAAGGATATCTGATGAGTGGTAAAATTTGTAGTGTGTATAGCGTAATAAATTTTCCTCTTGTCGTGATAGTAATAATCTTCTGCACAGAAGGAGTGTCTGTAATAGTTAAGATAGTATGCTTTTTTGTTTCACAAAAGTAGTAAGACTTGTAAATTTTCTACATTTCATCTAGAATAAAGTTTACACTGCTTACCCTGTGAAAAATTTTAATTTCAACAAAGATATGGAAGCCCTTAAGGAGCAAGTGGAATTCAACAAGTCTCTCTCTATTTTTCCAATGCCAGATGACATAACTCACTACAAAATGCACAGGTATATTTTTGCCTTACACTATTTTATTCATTCAAATTTTTCCTTGGTGATCCTTATTAAATTTGTGGTTCGATTCTAAATATAATCAATTGTAGTATTGCCTATATCAGTATTTAGACATTTATTCACTTTCATCAATATATTAATTTGATATGCAGTTATATCGATTAATTTCCTACAAGTTGTGTTTTTACACTTGTCATTTTGTTTCTTAAAAAATATTTTATTTCATTTGCAGTTTTCTTGCTAATTCCCTGAGCCCTCAATTTTTATTTGATTTCAAATAACATTAAAATACAACAGTGAATTATCTAGTTTTTTTTTACTCATCATTATTAAATATAAACTGTAATTAGCTTTATTTTAATACATAGTTTATGTTTAAAATGTTGCTAAAATATTTGAATCTTCCCATTATGCTTATGCTATGCATTAAGATTCAGTAAATCTTTAAGTTAAGTTAATTCCTCTAAAGTATATGTTTTTTTTTCAATTGTTTTTTTAAATTTCAGATATATTGCAACTTTAAGTGTCGGAGAATTATTCCTCTTATTGCAAATCTAAATTTTTTAATTACAAATTGGTAATGAAATTAGAAAATGAGAGAAAGAATTTGCCACATGAAATATTTAAAAAATAATGCTTCAAATAAATAAATTATTTTGATGACACATTAGGTATTTCTGTGAAGTTGAGCTCAATTCTACCCGGCATCTAATTCAAGATATGAAAGATAATATTCTTTACATGAGTCAATTTGCTCCTGGTGGGAGAGACAGTATTTCATGGCCTATTGGTAAAGTAAATAAATTAAAATAATATAAATTGACTCTTTATAAGTTTAAGGAAAGGTGTTTTTTTTAGAGATTTGTTGTTATCCTTTAGAGACATGCATTTTTGGCACACATGTGCCAAAAGGACAAAGCCTTTTTTTAAAAATGGGACAAAACTAAGAAAAAAAAATTAATTAAACAATAAGCCAGTAACTTAACATTTATAAAATCTACATCTATTGGATGCTTCACGCAATTTTGCCCGATTTCCCCCCTCATCACATGTCGTCACAAAAAGTTAGACCCTGTCAAACATTACTTTATAATGCTCCCCCCCCCCAATAAAAACCGTACTTCCTTTTTTTAAAATGAGCATGTTTCAAATGACTTTATTGTCGTTTAAGTTTGTATTTAATGTGAGGCTGCACTCATATTTCATAACAAGCGTGAAGTCATTTAAAATGTCATTAAATGAATTGTATGCAATCCAATATTTAAGGGGAACTTTAATTTAAAGGTTTGCTGATGTGACGTCACAGTTCTTAAACACCCCTCCTCCCCCTCGTCACAAATGTGTAACCCCCTCGCCGGTGCATGTCATTTATGGACGGCTCCTATGAATCAAAATGACACATCGCGCATGCCTAACTTGTAGAAATCACAGCACGCCGTGCCATACTCAAGTATGTTAGCACAGCAATTTCAACCATACAGTGAACAACTCACGCAATAATCACATGATTTTGTGTTGTTGTTTTTTTCCCCGTAAATTATGAAACCTTTTAACATGAGTCCTAAGAAAGTTATTGAGAGGAGCCAAACAACTAAAAAGATGGTTAGGATCACCATCGAGTTGCAAAAAAGAGATAGTTGTAAAGGATGAATTTTGTGTGCCTGCCTGAGACTTAGTTGCAGCGTATATATATTATGGGTCTACCGATATGCATTTTTGCAGATACCGATATTGCCAATATGAGTATTTTTTAGGACAAAAACCAGTGGTCATATTTGATCAAGCCATTCTTAAATTTATGACTTGCAATTATTAGGAGGCTACCGATATGCATTTTTCCAATATTGCCGATACCGATATTACCAATATTTTTTATGCAGATATAAGTATTTGTTAGGACATAAACAAGCGTTCATATTTGATGACGTCATTCTTAAATTTATCACTCGTAATTATTTATATTTTATATGTTAGGCTACTGGTTTAATTAAGACAAATGCAAATTAAGAAACATATCTCACAAACAGCATTTGAATTATAAGTGTGAGTCGATTACGGTCTTCCGTATTTCGTGTTCATTCTTCTATATCACTTTGCTTCCTGTTTCTTTCTTTTCCTCATAAACAAATAGATTAAAGATTTTTTAAAGATAAAATAAGTTAATACCGTAATAACCGGGATAAAATAACGCATCAAAACATTTAAACAAAAATTATAACAAAAAATTAAAATGTACAATATAATTAGGAACTCCTTTTGAACCTTCAACTTTGACTCATAATTAATTCTAACTAATAGTTAAATGGCTTTTGCACACGGCCACCTTTTATGAATGAAACAATGAGAACAAAGTAATAGTAATAGAGTCAAAATGAGGTTGAAGGATGAATGGTTGCCAATGACAACAAATCTGCATATGGTACATTTTGTTATTCCATACGAATCGAAATGTTTTAGATATCTGCCATTCTGCATGCATCTTTGCTATTATACTTAGCATCGGCATCACTTACACAGTATTTCAGAGTATATTGTTTAGGTATCAGCAGATACCTAAACAATATCATAGCACATGGCACGTTGTATTGTGGCTGTGCATATTAATACTAAGACTCATTTGGTTCTTTCAATATCGAGATCGATATATTAATTTGTTGAGATATTTATAAATCTAAATGATAATTTTTTGTTCTGTATTTTATTGGTCAAAATGTCACTTATTATATAAAATATTGGGGACATGCCGCTGATAACGATATTGCAGATATCCTGATATCGGTGCCAATATATCGACCAGCAGACCCCTAATATATATATATATATATATATATATATATATATATATATAATGAACTTCTTTTTGAGCGCTGAAAGTCTTTGAGAAGCCTTGTTTTATCACTGCCAATAGATCAGCCTCTTATCTTTCTTGCCATCTTTAAAGGGTTTAAAATGTTGTACATGAAATATTTATTTTTAGCTTTCATGATCTATTAAATCTTATAATAAAATATTTATTTTAACTTTGACAGGTGTACCAGAGGCTTATAAGCCTAAAAATAGGTTCGATGTTATACGATGGGATTATTTTACAGAGACTCACATCTTCTTTCAGGATGATTTTACAAATGTAAAGGAGTTAATAGGTAAGGATACATTACATGGATGAACAACTGAATTCTTAATATATTAATGGACTAGAAATGTGAAATATTTTTAAAATCCTAATCATCTAAATCACTTCCTTAACATACTTGGCATAAATTATATTAAAAAATTATGTTTAAAATAAATATTTAATCCATTTCATTTATGAAACTACATTAACTAGGTTGTTTCCATTAAATTTTATCCAGTTTTCTAATAATTTAAAACCACCATTAAAAAGTTTGATTTCAGAATTATAGCAAATATCTGTTAAAATTTCCTGTTAAAAACTCCATAAAATGTTTTTACGAAATATCTTATAAAACTAAAACATTTTATAAAACCTTTACATTTAAAGTATAACATTCTCTTACCTTTACTTTTTAATTTTATTCTTTAGGAGTTGACAAGCTAGACATTCAAGACATAATAAAAATATCCATGGAGAAACTAAATGACAAGCATCATAATAAATATTTATATTCATACCTTATCAATGGGTACAGGAGGTTTGATCCCCAACGAGGCATGGAATATTTACTTGATCTTGCATTAGATGATACATCTGTACCCGCTGAAGAAAATGGAGCCAACAATTACAACAGAAGAATTGTTGAAAAACGTGTTTTTTTAGTTAGGCCTCTTGGAGAGGTATATTTTAAATAAATTATTTTAGTTTCATTTTTTCTTTTTCATTTTCCATTTACATATTTAAAAAGATAATGCATATAAATTATAATGAGCTTTTCATTTCACTACTTAGATCAATACATTGCATATAATGTGATATATTGTAGGTCGAAGTTGTGCCTATGCCATATGTAACAGAATCTACCAGGCTCAACATTATTTTACCAATCACAACTAGTGATATGGATGGATGGGGAGTTTTTCTTGAGAATTATGCTCGTTTACAGGTATGTATTAGATGACCAATAAATCTTCTCATCATTAATACAAATACACCAAAACTGATCAGTGCTAAAAATTCATTCATTATTTTTGTATTCATTAATAATATATTTGTTTCATGATTCATATATATTACATATATATACAGACACACACCATAGATTCCGGCATATCAGACTGCACCCCTACTTGCCCTGTTAAAATATAGGTTTTAAGCTATTTTCGGCATATTAGAGCACCCCTCTTTATATTTCTTTCTTCTTGCTGATGGAGACATGATGGAGTCTTGACTGTTAGCCATAGGTATACTGTACTGCATTACATACTCGTGTTGTACTGTATGAACACGTACAAATACTTCTGCTTTACTTTATGTACAGACACTATGCTTTACTTTACTGTACAGAACAAGCCTATGTATTTTCTCTCAACTTGCATACAAAGGCTGCTTGGATTGGCTCGGTCGGCTGTCCCCAGCTTCGTCTCCATCTAACCGCGAACTGAATAAACGTTTGTTATATAAGACGATACTCCGCGTATAAGAAGATACCGGCGTATAAGACGGTATCTTCTTATACGCTGAGTATCGTCTTATATGCTGTTTTATAGAACAAACGCGCAGTTTTTTTTCCCTAGTACATAACTACATGTATAAGGAATTCATCTAGTCCTGCCCGACACGCGCGCGCGCCCTTGTGCGCGTGCAGGGTCCGCTGGTGACTGGTGACTTTCCTTACAAGCTACACGAATACATAGCCCAGCCCGTCCCCTCAGCTTACAATGGAATCAGAATTCCTTCAGTAACTTGAGTGCTAATCGGACTAACCAACAACAATGGTGTGGGAGAGTGAGGGTGGGTAAACTGTCTGTAGTCTGTTATATTATATATTTTAAAATCTGGGGAGCCTTGTGTACAGTAAGATTTTTCGTCCTATCACTAGCGTTAATAAATGAGAATGTACATGCACATGATTTATTGAGGTTTTTTTACACAAATGTGTTGCCGTTATTTGTTTATCATGACCTATATATGACTCATAACAAAGCGAACTCTTCTCTATAAAAGTGTACAAAATAAATTAGGAACTACTTTTGAACCTTCAACTTTGATACATTTTAATTAATTCTAACCAATATTTAAATGGCTTTTGCACACTGCCACTTCTTATGAATAAAACAATGAGAACAAAGCAATAGTAATAGAGTCAAAATGAGGTTGAAGGATGAATGGTTGCCAATGACAAAAAGTCTGCACACGGTACATTTTGTTATTCCATACGAAACGAAATGATTTAGACATGCGATTCTGCATGCATCTGTGCTATTGGAGCAATACGTAATACTCGGCATCACTTACGCTGCCGATTGCCGAGTATCTCCGGGTATACGAAAATCAGCCGATGCCGATGAGCCGAACCCATCGGTTCAGCCCTATCGATAATAACATTTTCAAAAGCTGGCGATTTAAGTTAGTAATACAGCGCTGTGAGCAAGCGGGCTGTGACGTCACCAGCGAGACAGAAATTTTATGCCTTCACTTGGTTATAAAAAATCACATCTAACATTTTCAAAAGCTGACGATTGGTCATGGGGATCGAGATAACCAACACTAAGTGGCAAATTTGACCCTCTTTTGTGCTCGAGGTATTAGGGTTCGGCGACTTAAAATAATCGAATTAACCGATGAGAAAATGCAAAGACAGAGAGAATTTGGCGGTTCCAAAAAAAACGTCGACTTAATAGAGCTGGCGAGTTAACCAGGGCTCAAGTTAAGTGGGCCCCACTGTATAAATATTAAACAAATATGACAATTTAAAACATAACCTTTAAGTTATAGTGTAATGTATACCGAGTGTGCTGTCGAGAGTAATGGGACTGGGGGGAGGCAGAGAGAATTTAGGTACCTCTTTTAAGGACTATCTGAACACTTGGCATTTTTATTGTCCGATTACATCACGACTTTGATTGGGGTTGAGCAATCAAGAGAAGTCTACAAAGACCAGGAACTGTTCGTTGGCTGGCAAATGTTACCTAATGACATGTTACGAGGGCTAGATCACAATGTCTGGACCTTCTCCGAAAAGGAAAGACTAACACAATAGTATAGTCACGGCATGGGACCCTTTTTCCTATCCTGTACACGCCAACATACCAGAAGCTACAGATGTGCCGCTAACCGGGCAGTATTCCTTTACCACATCGGGCTTTGGCCAAGGATACCCAGCCACTTTAAGCAAATTGGCCGGCCCAAGCCGGAATTACAAGTTAGTTGTAAGTACTTCGGGCTTTGGCCAGACTTGTTGGCCACTTCGCAAATCGGTCTGCCAATTCGCGAAGTGGCCGGACTTCGGGCTTTGGCCGTAACATATATGTGTAAATATATTAGGGCTGTTAACAATTAAATTAAATTAATAGTTAACTTTAAAAAAATTAACGATTAATTACCGTATATACTCGTTCTACAGGCCGTTCGTTCATAAGCCTCCGAAGCCCCCAGCCTAATTCTCCCCTATACCTGGGTTCCCTGGCATTAAAGAGAAAAAACGAACATACTGTAAAAAAAATTTACTTACATGCAAAGTAGTGCTGGGAATGGAATAAAACTTTGAGAAATTGTAGAAAAAATGTTTATCTTTTATTTAGTGCCAAATTTGTACCTTTGTGCGCTGATCCACTTAGCAGAAAAAATATTTTTTCACAACACATGGATTGTCTGTATAAAAAATTCTAGGATTTTGCTTGTTGCATCTGGAATGGTTTTCTACACACGTTACACGTCATACTATACACACAACACAGGACTATAATTAGCTCTAACATAGTGTTACTTGACCTAGAAACATATTTTTGATAAAATTATGGCTTAGATGCTGAAAAAATCAAAAGAATAAAACACATAAACCAAGTTCAACTTTCCTGTCAAGTGCTTGATTCATCAGACACTCGTCTTACATTGAATGTTGAAAAACATTTCACATAATAAACACATAAATTAATTCAAAACATTTGGGCAGCCATTTGCAATGACTTTTATTTAGGTTACATGCTGATTGGTTAGTTATTTTTAGTACTTTCCTAGGGTTTTCCACATGCTGACCCAAAAACCTAGAATGCGGTAACTCGTTATATAGGAATTAAATAAATTACCTAATATTCGGTAACTCGAGTCGGTAGGGTTAATCTAGAAGTTAATCGTTAATTTACACATATATATTATAATATATATAGGTAGTCCAGGCTGATTTTATTTTTTAGCAGTAGATATTTGTGGTGTGTTTCATTTTATAGTACTTTTTATTCTAAGACATTGGGAAAAAAATTTCAGAGTTATCTTAAATGAAAAAGTTATGCTATTTTCAAAATTTTTTTAAATGGCCAAAAATCACATTTTTAATTTTCAAAAAAGGTCATTTTCAAAGAACTGTATTTTCTAAAATAATTGACTGAGATGTCTAGAAATTAGGGATGTGACGAAGTTCGAATTCGAATCCGACGACATTCGAACTTCGACGTTTTTTTAGCAAATTCGAATCCGACGGATCTTTTAAAAAAATTCCATCGGATTTGAATTTGAAAAATTACCGTTTTCAGATCAAACATGGCCGTAGAAATCGTAACTAAAATTAAAAAACCTAGAGACTTTCGAAAACCCGAAATAAAGAAAACAGTTAAAACTAAACTCCTGGACCCTTACTCAGCTGTCCATAGATTAGACATTGTATTTGGTCATAACGTATTTTAGATTTAGATACACCCCTCTCGCCAAACATTGTTTTCATCCGAGCTTTCTAAACCTCGGAATGGATATGCGGATTGGAATGGAGGAGTGGATGTGCGGATTGGAATGGCGAAAAGCTGGTTATGTGTGACCAATTGGAATGAGTTGGAATGACATTTGGAATGAGTTAGAATGACATTTGGAATGATTTTAAACGAGTTGGAATGACGTTTGAAATGCTTTGGAATGATTTGGATTTATATATAGAATTAGGTATATTATACATGTACAGTCGAAACTGGTTAAGTCGACAGCGTTGGGGTATGAAAAATGGCATCGAGATAACCGATGATCGAGTTAAAACGAAAACCAATATGGCGGCAAAATATTAACATGCGCTTGAAATTTCTTTATGCACGTGTTGTGCGTTAATTAGTGATGGGACGATTAATCAGAATAGTATCGGAATATCGGGACCCTATTTCTTCACTCTTTTCCAAGGTTGATAAGACCGTTCGTTTTTAAGGACCGTTTAAATATAACCCTTTGTTGCGTCAGCGCAGTGTTTTCCCCTAGTACATAACTATAACGAAGTTATATACTGCCCACCACGACGCCGCGCGCGCGCCGTCTTGCGGTGATTCCCAGATTGAGCGCTTACAATGGACTTAGAATTCCTTCGGTAACTTGATGCTAATCGGACTAACAACAACAATGGTGTGGGAGATTGAGAGTGGGGGTGGGTAAACTGTCTATAGTCTGTTATATTATATTTTTTAAAATCTGGGGAGCCTTGTTTACAGAAAGCAGCCTGTGATTTTGGTATCGTCCCATCACTAGCGTTAATAAATGAGAATGTACATGCACGTTTTTTTACACAACGGCGTTGCTGTTGTCTATCATGACCTATATATGACTCATGACAAAGCGAACTCTTCTCTATAAAAACATACAGTTTACTTACACAAATAAATTAGGAACTCCTTTTGAACCTTCAACTTTGACACATTTTAATTAATTCTAACCAATAGTTAAATGACTTTTGCACACGGCCACTTCTTATGAATGAAATAAGGAGAACAAAGCAGTAGTAATAGTCAAAATGAGGAAGGATGAATGGTTGCCAATGACAACAAGTCGGCACACGGTACATTTTGTTATTCCATACGATCCCCTCAGCTTACAATGGACTAAGAGTGGGGGTGGGTAAACTGTCTGTTTTTTTTGTTGTTGCCGTTATTTGTTTGATGAAGCTATCGGCATGCTGTAAAAATTTACATACATGTTTGCTAACAACAAAAGGTATATGTGCACCAACTAACAGCAGAAATTTACAAATTTAAAATAAAAACCAACGTCGATTATCGATACAAATGTTCATTATAGTCTCCAACATTGCAAACACAAAATTCGCGAGTCATTTCACTCTGACACAGCTCTGAAAAGTATCTGAACGCAAGTGGGTTGTGACGTCACCAGCACACCTCACAAGGCTGACACTTTTTTCGTGGCCTTGTTGGTTATAAAATAACTAAGAGGAACAAAAGCTGGTGATTGGCATAGTACCAGAAGCAAGACAGGCCTGAAGCATGCGGGCTGTGACGTCACCAGCACACCATGCAAGGCTGAAATTTGACGTGTGGCCTTGTTGGTTATAAAACAACTAAGGATTTCAAAAGCTGGTAATTGCCATAGTACCAGAAGCAACACAGCACCGAGAGCTAAAAGCAAGCGGGCTGTGATGTCACCAGCACACCATGCAAGGCTGAAATTTGACGTGTGGCCTTGTTGGTTATAAAATAACTAAGAATTTCAAAAGATGGTGATTGCCATAGTACCAGAAGCAACACAGCGCTGAGAGCTAAAAGCAAGCGGGCTGTGACGTCACCAGCAGACGCTGGTGAGGCAGAAAATTGGTCCCTTCCCTTGGTTATAAAAAAATCATAGCTAACATTTTCAAAAGCTGGCAATTGGTCAGGGCGATCGAGCTAACCAAGTTAAGTTTCAAATTTGGCACTCTTTTGTGCTCGAGGTACTAGGTTTCAGCGACTTAGAAAAATCGAATTAGCCGATGAAAAAATGCTTAGACAAAGAAAGAATTTGGCGGTTCCAATAAAAAACGTCGAGTTAGTGGGGTGGTCGAGCTAACCGAGCTCGAGGTAAGTGGGTTCGACTGTATATATATATATTATATATATATATTATATATATATATATATATATTATATATATATAATAGCGTTTTAGTTTGTGTTTACATGAAAATAAAATTAAAATCCTCGTTATTATGGGGGGAGGGGGGCACGGGACTAACACCTTGGTATACCCCCTTTTAGCCAAGTGTTGACCAAATCCGCATTCGAATCCGACGGATTTATATTTGCCAAATCCAAATCCGACGGATGCAGATTTTCATCAGCTCCGTCACATCCCTACTAGAAATTGGTAAAGTTACAACAAAGTTTACAATTTATTAGCCCAATTTTTTTGAGGCATCTGCATTTATTCATTCAAAAGTAAAAAAATAATTAAAAAGTAACAACATAAATTTTTATTCATTTTTATTTCCGACCGAAAAAGCTTAAACTTAAAATGCACAACTTCAAAAATTCATAAAAAATTATGCAATTGACATAAATAAACATACCATACATCAAATTAAAGATAATCTTTAAAAGCACAATAATTAATTTGAATCAATAGCATTTAAGTACATTTACATGCATTAAAATAAGTTCAAAAATACACACCCCGTGTTATTTTCAAAAATTTAAGTTTTAAAATAATTATAAAATATGCTTGGCATAACACAATTGGACCAAAAGCATTTCTAAATGTTCTCAGATATATAAAATTATTAAAAATTGAAATTACAAAAATATTATCAATGCTCAACACCATCTATAAATAATATAATAGCCCAAGTCACTCACTCATTTGGTGTATGTGTAATGCTATGACTCATTTTTTTAGCTTATATTTTAATACAAGGTGTGCATCGGAAGGCGCGCAAAAAGGTGTGCAAAATAATTATAAATTAAAGACGCGCTGTAAAAAAAATATTATATTATGTCATTGTTTTAGCTTATATTTTAATTTTGGAAAAGGGAACGATGTAAAAATAGGATTTGAGGATTTATAATTATAAAATACTTGGTGTACATTTCAGCAAGTTTAATATTTCGTATTGATCAAACAAGAATAAGTTACTTGGGCTTTTGACAACAAAAAAAGTGATGTCCATTACCTCAGATCTGGGGGCCCTAAATGTGTTTTTTAAATAAACTTTTAATATTGTATTCCCCATTCAATTTTACACGATATTGAGAAATATAGATACAGTCGAACCCACTTAACTCAAGCTCGGTTAACTCGCACACCCTATTAAGTCGGCGTTTTTTTTATTGGAACCGCCAAATTCTCTCATTGTCTTAGCATTTTCTCGTCATTTAATTCAATTTTTTTAAGTCGCCGAAACCTCATAAAACGAGCACAAAAAAGGATCAAATTTGCCACTTAACGTTGGTTATCTCGATCCCCATGACCAATCGACAGCTTTTGAAAATGTTAGCTATGATTTTTTTATAACCAAGGGAAGGGAACAATTTTCTGCCTCACCAGGGTCTGCTGGTGACGTCACAGCCCGCTTGCATTTAGCTCTCAGCGCTGAAGTTTTTAAATAATCATTAAAAATGCTTGGGATTACACAATTGGATCAAAAGCATTTTAAAATGTTCTCAGATATATCTACTTATAAATAAATGAAATTACAGAAATATGATCAATGCTCAACACCATAAAAAGAGATTTTAAAATAATTTTTTTTAAAATTTTAATAGAGGCATTAAATTATACAAAACTTAACAATAAATATATCCTTGTCATAAAAATCAACATATCAAACATCATGATAAAGCTAATTTTAATAAGGATAACAATTTCTGTGAATGAAGAGCAAAAAGAAAAAAAAATTAGGCACTTAAATTCATAAAATCCTTTTAACTAGCTCAACTACAGAACTATTATTTTATTATTTTTTAAAAAGAAATTAAAATTTTATTTTTTTATTTTTCTAATAACATGGTATTGATATTACAAAATTATAATTTTTTAATGCCTTTTCCTTTTATAACCAAAGGAAGTTTATGGATGTAATACTTCAGAGCAAGTATCGGCACCAAGTTTCTTTTTAAAGAGTCAATCATAAATGTCAGAGATCCCAATTGTAAATGTTTAAAGCCCGCAACCACCTTGTGATAACTTACTTCACTCCTGAAAACTTCAAAAATGTTGCTTTAATAGAAGGGCTGTCTTTATCTTTAAGTGCAATATTTTCAACTTCACCATACCTTTCAGCTTATTTAGCCTTTACTTCACTTAAAATTAAATTAGCACAAAGAAATTTCTGTGAGTCATCACTCTTCTTCCCCCTTTTATTTTAAGTAATGTTTTATAACTCTTAATTATACTTGCTACTGATTTTTACATCGTAAAACTATAGTGTTATATTCTGAATCATTTTCATTATAATACAATAAATGTAATAACCACTGAACAATAAATTGTGATTTGCACAGCCATTCCTTAGATCTGAAGAGTTCTAAATCTATAACAATTTGATTAGTAACATTGACTTCACTACAGGTTGTTTTATCAAAATGAAGAGGTGTAAATACATTAGCTAAAGTAATACCGCATTTATCAAAGGCTGGAAATAAAGAATCCAGGTTCAATGGCGTTGCTAAATAATTCATCAAAGAATTAGTCCCAGTAAGTGTCACAACAGTAGAAACCACACGTTCCATTTTTCTGACAAATCGATCTGACCGGTAATGACTTTCAGGAAACAGTTTCTTGAACCAGTTTGCAACATCCTTGTTGTTCTTGTACTTACAAATGTGCTTTCTAATGATACTACATGAAGAGTTCATTGCAGGTACTGCAACTGTATCTTGGTTATCAGTGCCATCAGTGTCAGTAGCATGGTCATCACTTTCTTTGATGTCATTGTTATTCATGGTCTCTAGATGAAGTATAGAAATTAAGTTGGAATTATAGCTTAGTCACAACTATTAATTGATTTATTAATATATTGCACTAAACTTAAACCAAGACTATAATAGGCCAACAATCTGCTAAATACAAATAGTATATTTTAATCAGAATCAGAGGATTTAAATTTGAGCACTAGGTCAGAATCAGATTGGTTTATTGATAAATTTCACACAAATTAGTGAATTGGGCGAGTCTATGTAATCATATTTATTTGGTATACACAAGATTCACAGTGCAGAGCAAATACGTCTAAAAATTATTAAGAATAATAATATTAATAACTATTTATACTAAGTAAATAATATGATTAAAACATATTTCAAAATAGTTCCTAGAACTTGAAATTAATATTGTGTTAAAAAAAGATTTCATTGACGTTCAAGCCTATCACCCCGAATGCTAGTCCGTCCACCCAACACAACTCTTTATCACAGGCTATCGGACAGCCATTTTGAATTCCTCGATTCACAATTTGTGCAGAAACCCCAATTGTAAAATAATTATAACAGCCGTATTTTGCATACATTTTAAAATATAACACCTTTTGAGTATAAATTATCAAATCATTGATGCGATTATCCATGCTTTTTATCGATAGACTGTCCTAAATTAAATGCATCCAACTCTAATCATACCATATGTATCAGACCCGTTCACGGTCACTGCGATGAGGATCAGCAATGTTGCATAAAATAATAATATCTTTTTACTAACTTAACAAAACTAAAACAGTAGTACAGTAAAAGTCCGATAATCCGACATCCAACAGTCCGGAATGCCCGATAGTCCGGCATCGCTCCGGAAAATTGTAAAAAATTTGGTTTTCTCCAAAGTGTGTCTTTAAAGCAAATAAAAACGCTTGAGAGCTATTCGGAAGTTTTCTGGGTTCTGGGAAGCGTTCGGTATTGTTCGGAAACAATAAGCGGCCGGCTAGTCTCAGCTGTCACAACAAATACAGGTGCAGTGCTGCACAGATAATCAATCACGAAGCGTCTCGCCATTTTTTGTGCGTTGTTGTTTTGTGTCCTTTCACATCGCAGTAAACTGTGTCTCAGTACTCTCCCCTGTAATCTGTAGTGTCGTACGTAACTTTTGAAACTGTTTATAAACAAAGTGAGGACATTATAATCAACAGTGTAGTAAACCATCAGCCTACTCAAAATCTCGAAGAAAGTGACTCAGATGCCGAAACGGAAGAAAAGGAAAAATTCAGCTGGGCAGAACTGCAGAATCACTAAATAAGTTTCTCTTTTGCTGAGGCTAGTACTAGCTACAGTGCTTCATAAATTATTGATTTCCATATCATTAGAAATAAATTGTATACTAAACGCCAAAAGTAAAGAAAACAAAATGACATTTGTGACTTTAAAAAAAAATCTAAGTGAAATATGTTTTACAGTACGTGTACATACATTATAAGAAATGTAAAATAAACTTTGTTGTATTTGCATACTGTATTTGTAGTTTAATTATTAACCTCATTGTTCTTATAATTACGATTTATGTAAGTATGTAATTTAAAAAACAAAGTACATTTGTTTACGGCAAAGCCTACACTAAAAAGAAGGGGCACCACCCGATAGACCGGAATTTTCGATAGTCCGGCACCGAGCCGGTCCCGAACATGCCGGATTATCGGAATGTAACTGTAAATCATTTGTTTAAATGTAAATAAAACTTTAAATATATTACTTATGTTTGGATTGACGCCTCAAACTCGATTAATCCGTTTCAATAAACAGGTAGACAGTGGTCTAACAATTTCGCAGTGACTTGCAGTGCTCAAATTACAACAGGAAAAATGGAAAGATGCTTATATTTTTCTAAACCGGATCGCTTTGAGCCAATAGTTACCATTCATTTGATTTTACAACAGTAATTTGTTATGATGATCTTTCTAACGGTGTGCAGAAAGTACCATAGCTTAGTTATTTTCAATGTTTTTTTCTTCGACTTTAGTTTTAAAATTTTCAAAATGAAATAATTAAGTTAGATAAACTTTCTATACATCAAATGAAAGGGTAGGATCTGCTCTTTCATTTGGTGGTAACACTATGTCGCTAATTTGAATATTCGCGAAGGGATGAGCATTTCAAATACCAATGGGTAAAAATTCACGCGAAAAAACACAGTAAAGTTTGTTAAAACTGATACTTTTTAAACACATAAAACATATAAACACAAGTAAAAGACACAAAAGTTATATATTTCTTTAGATAAAGATTTGAAGTTTATTCACATGTTAATTTTATTTGTGTAAGTCTCCTAGAAGTCTTTTTATTAATTTTTTTAAAACTACAAAAAATGACCCCAAAACGCTTTTTTTTCGCCAGTTTCAATGAAGAAGAAAGTCAAATGTGCTTTTTTAAATTAATTATAGAAAATATCTTTCACACATACTTCCTTTGGTATTATATAGATACATTGTCAATTTATAAGGTAAGGGTTATCATAACAAATCATCTGTATTAACTTCTTGGGTAAATCATAAAAGAACACTGCATGTAGACAACTGAATGGGCATAAAACCTTATTGTAATTTTACAAAACTGGCGGTCTAAATTCTACAAAAAAATTTTTTTTACTAATGTACTTTCAAACACCTGGTTCCTCCACCTTAATCCCCCAATTTGTGGGTTTCTCAGGAATATTCACACTAGTTTAAGTGTTAAAGACCAAATGACCTAGTTGGGTATGGAGTTATACCACACACACACACCCATAAAACAGGATATCGTTTTCAAAGGGTATCATTTTTAATTTATTGCTTCTCTTTTGCTGAAATTGCTCACTTCTAAACCCCATTTTAAATTAAATGTTAAAATCTTGGTCAACAAAGAGCAAAGATTAAAAATATATGTTTATAATATTTATTTAAATAAAATCAAAGATTTAAAAAAATTTTTTTAAAGATTACTTTTATTAACATATGAACTTGAACATTGTTTATTATAAAATGTGTGATTTCATTCCCCCATCCCCTTTTTAAATCCTTTATATTAACTCGTGGTGTCTGTTTGAACCCTTGCTTGCTTGCTTGATTGTCTGTCGCCAAAACTTTGGATCGATTTTTGACCCACTTCCTTATAAGCTAGCGATCTGAAATTTTGCAGGCAGACTCATGCCGATGATAAAAACGATGCATCAAAATTTCAGATCGATCGCATGTACTGTTATTAAATTATTGGATTTTTAGATTATTTTATTTATCTCTATGTATCATGTTATTTTTTGAGATAGAGTGTCGCGGTGCGTATTATATTGAACAACCTTTCTGTCGCGCAATAAGGTGCATATTTTATTGACAACACTTTTTATAAACATATTCCTGATCGGTGCGCATTATATTAAACATGTTTTACGACACAACTACAATTGTGTATTTTTGGATGGTCTTGCGCTGCGTATTATAATGAACATTCTTTTAATTACTTCTCGTACATAAAGGATTTATAGTCAAAAACTGGGTTTTTTACGGGTTTTTCTTATTTCTGTATTATTAGCTATATATATATATATTTTTTTTTAATACAGAAAATTATCATATTTTAAGAACTATTTTGAGAAATTGAGTTACATTATTACAAAAATTTACAAAGCATTGTAAGGACCTAAATTTCAATTGTAGGGTTTTCTTCTTCACATGAAAATAATTCTCCTTTGGCAATGGTGCAGCTAGTTATTCAGTTATAATTGCCATCTTAATTATGGAACTGGCTGACATCCAGGGATCACCCAACTCTTTTTACAGTGGGTCTGATTACTACTTAATGATTAATGATGAGCACAGTCAGTGTGATCATTCTGTACAATATTTTCAAGCCAAAACGAGAGCCCTTGGAAAAGAAGATGAAAAATTAAGTTTAGCATTCTGTCTATTTTGTCAGTCATGGGAGAATGTGTAACGATGCACAAAAACAATGACAACCAATGTATTTATTTACTAGAAAAGTTGTCAAAGATGGTGTATTTGTACAAATCAAAAAAAATGCTACGATCTTCTGCAGACACACGCGTTCTCTCTGTTCCAACAACACGCACCAAAACATTTGGTGAAAGGTCGTTCTCTTTTTGTGCAGCCAAACAATGGAATTCTCTACCATTACACATACGTAGTATTCAAACAACCAAGTCCTTCAAGACTGCACTTAAGACACATCTTTTCAAAATTTATTTTCAAAATTGATGAAACAACATTTCTTGTAAATGATTAACGTAGCTTATGTATAATGTACTGTAATTTTTTGTGTTTGTTGTGATATGAAAGTTAATTTAATACTTATAGGTATGTTATTTCTTTCATGTAAAGCGCTGTGAGCCCAGTTCCTTACTGGGATACAGCGCTATATAAATAATCAATTTATTATTATTATTATTATTTGTGTAGACAGCTTAATTATGAGCATTTTGAACCCATACTAACAGTTGCTTCCCAATTCAAGTTCCTCAGCAGTGTAGGAGGAAATGCTACCAGGTCTCTGCCAAGAAGCAGCAAGAAGAAGTAGGAAAAGACTATGATCCTGCTTTCTAATATGGATTGAGGAGATTCTTTGTGTTCTGAATTTTTAAATACTTTTTTCTTATTATTTTAGAATATTTAAAGCATAATGCGGCCTGCCTGACACCAGACTCTACCTAAACACACCGCAGGTAGTTTGAATTGGTACCATGGCTTAAAAACTTTATCTTTTATTTTCTTTAGGCTGAGTCTGCTGATAGTCTTGCATTAATAATTGTATTTGTGTACCATCAAATACCTAAAACTGGTGAGGAGGATGTATTCTCAGTGCTGAAATCCATGGTAACATACTACGATGATAAGAGTGAAGATGGTGTGAAGACAAGAATGATTAATTTTGCTAATAATGGAACTTATGTACCAGAATTCAAAGTTATTGACATGGTGAGTGATTAATTTTTATGTTACTTATGAAAGACTATTTTTTTAACAGCACAATGTTCTCTTAAAATACACATTAAACTCACAATAATATACTAATCACCATTTGTCATAAAAAATATGTTATGTTAAAATGTTATTAGGTAGTGAATGTCTCTGTTATAATACAGTTCCAAAAATTATTCAGAGTAAGATTACTTAATTAATTCTGCTTAATTAGTTTGGTTAAGGTCATTAAATACATCCAAGAATAAAAAAATTATTTTTAATATGCAATAAGTAACACATTAGTATTCGACATTATTAATAACAAAAATTCATATATTAATTGCCCTTCTTGTCTATATTTTTGTGTACATATAATTAAACATTAAAGTATTATAAAAACTACATTATTTTTTGCAACATTGATGTCACATTGTCTTTTAAATTTAGGTTAGTGATCTACTTGAGCCTGATGCCTTGATTCTAACCTGTACAGTTGGGATGCAGCTAAATATAGAGATGCTAAACAGAGTTCGTATAAACACTATTCCAGGGTGGCAGGTTTTCTTTCCCATTGGATTCTGGCAGTTTAAACCAAATTTGATCTATGACAAAAAACCTTACCCAACTGAAATTGAATTTAGTAGCAGGACTGGACACTATGATGTTTTATCTTATGAGCATGGGAGCTTTTATAATTCAGATTACAAGGATGCAAGAAAATCTCTTTTATATGAAGAGATAATGAATTATGATTTGTTTGAGATGTTTGTAAAATATGGCAAAATTCATATTTTTAGGGCCGTTGAACCAGAATTCAAACATTACTATATGCAGCTTGATTGTCCTGCCAGCAGTCCACCCAAATTGTATGAAAGATGCATTGAAAGAAAATCATTGAACTTAGCAACAAGAGCACAGCTAGCTAAGAGAATTTTTCAGTACCAATCCAAACGAGAAGCTCAACAGAGCCCTAATAAGGAAACTTAATAGTTATCAACCTAGAAATTAAAAAAAAATTATAATGAAAAACTGTTTTTAAAATTGTAAAATAGGAATGCACGTGAATATAAGAAGTTAACGCAATAGTTCACACATGTAATATATATATATATATATACATCTTCAGCAAAGAACTGAATACTGAATGAGATGTTATTTACCACCATTGCAAATTATTGTTTTTACAATGTTACATTTCTATTTTATGAAATGACAAACTTTTTTTTGTGTTTTTTAAAGAAAATGGAAAGATCAGTTACAAAAATGTTATTCATATAATAACACAAAATTGAAAACTTCAGAAGATAGAATGTGTAAACCGAATAAATGAAAGTATGAGTATGAGATAATGAAATACCATGGATTGTGCATCTTGTTGTAATGTATTTTTAAAAAAAAAGCTATTCTTTGTTTCGATTATAACACAGTACAATGAATTGAACTACAAGTTAAACTACAGTAAATCAGTACTGATGCTTTTTAAAAAATTAAGCTATTAATATTAAGAGTATTCATACCACATACACAAAAACCTGAAGAAATCAAATAATTAAATATACCATTTATACCTTTTTAAAACTTAATGCATCACTCATTTTTTTTTGTGATGAAGTTACATTTTGTATTTGGCTAATCACGGTGACCCATCAAAACGGCCCAGGTCAAAACGGCACCAGACAAATTAACATTTTTAAACAAAAAAGTTAATTTTTTTTGCATTTTAAGCTTTTGTCAACTTTTTCACCCTTAAAAAAAGTAGTAACATTTTAAAATTATTACTTGTGATGTTATATTATTTCTTGTCAACGAACAACCATATCGAGTAAAAGGCTATTCAATTCATCCTTGTGATTTCATTAATATTGCTTCTTGTGAGCTAAACCTGACACTGAATCGGTGAGTAAAAATACGAATATAATATTTGATTGTATTTTAAACTATTAGTCCATCTATTAGTCCAGTGCCATTTTGTTCAGGCTGTTATGTCGGAGCCCATTTGTCAGGGCCGTTTTTGTCGGTGAACGGGCTAATCACATTATCCATATTTATTCATTGATTCAAAATTTTGAATTTACACTTTAGTTTATGTCCATATTTGAACAAACTTTTTTTCAAATTTCTCGTCTTTAACTAACTCTTTTGTGTTTAAATAGGAATTTTATTTTTTGGTAATAAATTATTTTGATGTGTCATTAATGAATTATAAAGTACCAATTAAACTTTAAAAAATTTTAATGGTAAAACTAAATGGACTATTTTAAGTCCCTATTATCAAAATACTTTGTCACGCAATATTTAAATATAAAAAAAAACGTTTGGGAATACATTCTTCAACACACTTTCCGTTTTACATTATGACAATTCATACATACAAGAATAAGCTGAAATATAAACTAGTATGCAATGAAATCGGGTGTTATATAATATGTATTTCATTAGTGGTTGCTGGTATTTCTTAGCTAAGTAGAAGTAGCTTGGTGGACAAGTGGTGGATTTATTTAATTGTAGAGGCATTTAATTCGCCTCTTTATATAAGCATAAATCTGTAACCTCTTCCTGCCACTTTTATTTTTATGGGCTCTTCTCTCCTTGAAAATACAATTTTTCATTTGCACAGCATTTTCCCTTTTTTATACTAAACTCCTTATGACAATTGATTGCCATTGTTACTGCCCTTGACACAGTGGTATTAATAAACGCACATTAGCTAGTTCCTTCCCAAACTAGCTAGAATGCCTAGCATAGCAACATATCTGATAATGTTACAGTGGAACATAGTTTCATAAATTAAAAATCTGTCCCTTATGTTACAATGACTTTAACTGACAAAAACTAATCAAAAAATGTTCCAAAAAAATGTAGCCATATTTTAATAAACTCGGCAACTACATGTACTACAAATTGTAAATAACATAACCTGTAATTTACTGGGTCTAATACATTGGTTTTATTAACACTAACACATTAAATTTAATAATGCAGGAACCTATTACCCTGAAGGTTTATTTATTCATGTTAAATGTCAATTTTTTTCAATGTACTGAATATACTATGAACTATTAACAAATTTGTACACAGGATTCCTACACCCTTCTGAAATTTCAGAAGGTCCTGAAAATGTCTTGGAATTTGAATTAAACAATGTATCCTTACGTTTCCAGAAATTTTTATAAGAGTGTGGGTACTAGTACTACAGCACATAGATATATAAGTAGATTTTTTCTATTGACTAATGATCTTTAATTTTTTTATATTAAAGTTCTGGAAAACATCTGGATTTTGATTATACATTTGATGCAGGTGCCCTCTGCACTTTTTTCTTTAAAACTATTAAGAATCTCATTACAATACCTTTCAGAAATTCTTTTTATGTGTACTTAATTTTCCCATGAAATTGTTTACTAGTTTTAATGATAGCTTTTAGATCAGTTCAAACAAAATACACAATATAAATAATGGAAAAATCTTGGCAAAGTTACCATGATTCAAGATAAGCTAATAAATCTGTATCTGTTGCAACTTTGGTAAATTTAAAACAAAATATAGCAATGACAAAAATGAATTCAAAATATATGACTACTGCTTTTGTTTAAAAGTTAAAATAGTTGTGTTATATTTTAAATACTAATATATTTTTTGTAATAAAAAATTAATTTAATTGCATGACATAATTACGTTGTTTTTAATATGCTTTTTGTACGTATGTCTGTTAGGAAAATAATTCTAATTACTACTACTTAAACACATACAATGGTTTTAATTAATTTTATATTGGAAATTTGTTCCTTAGCATTATGAGATTGGGATTTAATTTTATAATTATATATTTATAAATAAAAATTGTGAAAATATTTTGAGACATTGTTCTACTTAACGAACTTTTTTTCACCTTTATTTGAAAAGAAGATATCTCCAAGACTAAATTTAAATCATTTGATGTCAATGAAACAAATTAGTCTTTTAAATTAGAAGTAAAAATCCTGTGAAAGAAGCATTTTAATGGCCCCGACTGTGTGGATATAAAGAGTTCAATTACCTATATTATTTTAATATGGGCTATCAAGTTTTGTTATATACGAAAAACATTTTAAAAAAAATTATTTGTGTTATTTGTTTCATGTGTGTACTATTTGTCCGTTGAGGAAGGCTCTTTGCCGAAACGTTCGCTGTTGTGTTACGTCTTGTCAGGCCTACTAATACCCTGTTTTTTATATTATAAATTTACCTTTGTTATATACGAAGTTTGGTCAATATCCATCCATTTAACCAGTAGCTACAGACAGCGGCGTAGCGTGGGTATGTGCCGCCCCGGGGCAAACCAAATTTGCTGCCCCGAAAAATATGTTAACGCTATAAAGTTAAAGAAAATAGATTAGAAAGTAATAATAAGAACACTATATATTTTTATGTTAAAAAGAAAGGCCTCATTTCTTTAACGAAATTAAAGTTTTGTTTTTTCCTCATCACTCAATCTTTCATGTAACAATGTTTTCAGCCATGGCATGCTCAATAGTCAAAATAGAAATAGATTAGACATTGCTGTATTCGTAATTTATCGTCATTAATTTTTCATTAAAATACTTTTAGGGAAGCCTTTTTAACACCTTGCATTACAGTTGTAGGCAATGTTCGAATTAAATATATTATTTTAGGCAGTGTAACTTCGAGCCTAAATATTTTTATAAACTTAAATACATGTAAACAACCAGTCTTGAATTCATTTTTTTTTCCAATTCATAGGGTTAAAATATTCCTTGCCTGACTATGTCATGTGGGATATTTTGAATACTCTAATTTGAAGACAAAATTTCAAAGTCCAGTAGATTAGCTGGTGTACGAAAATCATGTTTGTTTTCTAAATTCTATATAACTGCCAAAGCCTCACACTAATTTATACACTAATCTCATCTTATGAAGAAACCAAATTTCTTCTTAACTGTTATTCTACATAGCATGGATATATACAAATTTGCTTTGATCACCAAAAATTTGCTCTGTTGTTTTTTGATTGGAAGGTTCAATTAAAATGATGAGGTCTCCACATAAAATTTTATCAAATGTCAAAGCATCCCTTAAGTATTCCATTCCATTACTTTCTCTGTGAGTAGCCACTGCTAAGAATTTTCTGTTGTTGAGCACTATACGTTTGTAAAGAATTTCGGGCATTTTTTTTTATATAACTTTGAAAATAAAAAGATTTCATTGTGACTATCAAAGTTCCTGTGACTGTTCGTGTGCTTAGCTTTTTGTCTGCATCTTTCAGTTCTATAGCATAAAAAGTAACCTCAAAATGGCTCCATTATATATTCACTATTTTGTATCCTGAAGTCTGAAGGCCTTCCTTGTAGAAGCAATTAGGTATTTCCAACAGTGTATGGACTTGGAAAATAATGCGTAACAACGCTCAAGTGCACTAAAATAGTTGGAGAATTTGTTTCAGTTAGAGTATCATATTAACAAATTAGGTATAACTGTTTGAACGAGTTTGACATAAGATTTTATGTTTTTGCGCCTTTGTTGAACTCTGGTATTCTTTCCAGCCCTTAAGAAGTATTAACACACATTGGGCCTGTGCAATCCATTATTTTAAGATCATCCTTTATTCAAAATCATTTCAGAAATTAACCAAACAACGCACGAACCTTTGACGTCAGTATTGTAAACAGTGCTGACTGACTCAAAGGGTTATTTTTTGGTGCAGTAATTTGGTGCGCTGCTTTCTAAAATTAGTTAAAAAATCGTGTAGTGATTAGCAATGTAAAAAAATATTATATAAATACTTTCAGGAATATCTCGTATTTATCATACAAGGATAAGTTACTTGGGCTTTTAACACACAAAAAAGTAACCCCTATTATAAAATACTTTGTGTACATTTAAGGAAGTTTAATATTACGTATTTATCATACAAGGACAAGCTAGTTGGGCTTTTGAAAAAGGTGGGCGCCGTAGGCGCCCTAAAAAAATAGGTGCCACGGTGCCGCAGCACAACCTAGTCTTTACATATCACACAACTGGACTTGTTTTATCCTTATGTCAAATATATGAAGAGCTATCAAATATGATGCAAAAAAAAAGGTAATTTTGAGTACTCATTGATATTGAGTACTTATCTTGGCTTTTCTTTTATTTTAATAAAATTTATTTTCACATTTTAACGATTAGCTAATTAACAGCGAGGAATTTGCCGCGCCCCCCTCCCCCCCAAATTTTGTATTTATTTGTGCCATGTTTTAATTCCACTAGATAAGCAATTGTTTCCATTATTTTTGTTTATGCCACACACAAAAAAATTAAAATAAACCATATAAATACGCCAACAATTTTTTGCAGTAGTTCATATACGTTAAAATCAAACTTGAATCAATTATATATACCAGCACATTATTGTCATACTATCAGTCCCTATGTTTTCCAGCTCAGTAACATTAGTATCAGAAGACTTAAGATTTAAAATGGAGTTTGAAGGTTTGGCATTAGAAGCGCTCATTATGGGCTGCGGTGGTCTAGGTAGAAGAGAGTCACAGGTTCTATTCTTGGTGCTGGCCACACAATCCCTTGCTCGTTAGTGGTGGCTAAATAAAACTTGTGAACGCTACTTTACTTGCCCCATAGTCCGTCATGGACTGGAAAGGGGGTTATTATTATTAGAAGAGCTCTCGTAATTTAATATACAGTAGTTCTTCATTTTGTTTAATTTGACCTATCTTGGCTTTACTTTTGGTTTATTAAAAATTTAATTACAAGTTTTAACAATTAGATAGTTAACAACGAGGAATTTGCTGCCACGCCAATTTTATTACAGGGGCAGCTGTCAAATTTTAAGAATCAATGTATTTATCACATCAGTGTCACCTTCTCATACTAATTTAGCCTGTTTTTTTTATTACAGTAGTATTAGTATCAGAATAATAATAATTTATATCCAATAAGTAATAAGGAGTTGTGAAGTTAAAACGTTCACATGCTTTTGTATAGTTCCTTTATTTCTTTTATTAATTTCATATTTGGCTTTTCTTTAATTTCGATTTTTAAAAAACTTCTTTCTTTTAAAATTTTCATTAAAAAAAACTAATTAACGACTAGGAATTTGCCGCCCCTGGCAAAGTGCCGCCGGGGCATTTGCCCCCCCCCCTTCGCTACGCCACTGGCTACAGATTATTAAACTAATTTTAAAAAGCATATTTAAGGGGAAAATGACATTAAGGACACCCAGGCCCATTCGGTGCTAGATGTAACCTTCCAATTATCTGTTCATTTCCATCAATTTCATAAACTAATCTGCATAAAGTTCATATTAGCAACAACAACAAACAAAAAACATCTCATGTGTATTAGATTCTGAAAACAATGTTGCCAGTTACCATTTCGGGAGAGTACTCAAGAATCTCCCAAAGTTTTACGGCGATAGGATGAATGGTGTAGTAAGCCATCCAGGACATCAAACATACTTTAATATATATATATATATATCAACATACATAATTTGCAATGTACATTGCATGTCACGTCTGTCCTGTCCGCGACGCTTCTAATTTTAGAAGGCAGCGCACCAAATTACTGCACCAAAAATAACTCTTCGAACGCTCCACATAAAACTGTGCAATATGAAAATAAATGAAAGTTCTGTATTGCATTATTTTTTATTCTGTGTATTTTTTCAAAATAAATAGATTTCAACTCAAATGTATTTATTTTGAAAACTTCCATCATTTTTTTATGGGCAATACACTAGTATATATATCTGATACGGCCAAAGCCCGAAATCGGCCACTTCGCGAAATGCCGGCCAGTTCGTGAAGTGGTTAGCGTCAATTGACCAAAGCCCGAAGAAAGAAGTCATGAGCAGAATGAAGGTTGACTAGTAAGATTTAATACTTTAAAAAATTGATTGTTAATTACAAATGATAAAAACCAGTTGCAAAAGTGAAACTTAATAAGTATAGTTAACTATTTCTTTCTATTATCACTTATTACAACATGATGAACTTTTATGACATTTTGAATTACATAATCGTTTGTTCTTCATACATTTGCAGCGATTTGTTGCACACTTAGTACTGCAATTTAATTTCATCGAGTGCAGCCTTAGCCACCAGTCAGTTATTTGGAAAGAAGTGACGGTTTGTAATGATTTTTCTTCTGTGCCCACGGATTTTAGTGTGAGCAGTTTCTCATGTACAATGGAAAACTTGCTTCTGTAATACAGTTGTTTGAGAACACCATGTTCTGTTCCTAGCTTTTAGAAGCCATCTTCAACGTTCATGACAACTGCAAGAACGCTTCTTGGATCAACGCCCGAATATGACTAAAAACGTGGGGTGGGTTTTTGGTATAAAAATTAAAGATTTCTAATTTAGAAGGCAAAAGAGAGATCTATAAGTGAGAGAATGAGTGAACCGCATATGTTAAACCTCATAAGCGCCCGCCCCACGTTTTTAGTCATATTAAATCGAAGTACTTGAACTAATAAGTTTTAAATTATTTTCTTCTTTTTAGTCCGCTTATAAAAACGTGGTTTTTAAAAATCTTTTTTTTACTTCTATTTATTCACATACTATACACACCTTTTTCGCATTTTTATTGGCAGGCAATCTGAGACTCTCAGCCCAATGTCTTGATTCATTTGTCTGCATCCATGTCATCATAATATTCTGAACATCTTGGTAGTATTGGTAGGCACGTTCGATGGAACCTTGGCTTTGACTATGCCTCGGTATTCCTTGTACCAGTTTTAGCTCAGGCCACATGTTCTTTTAAGCTCATTTACAACTTGGTTTGCAAATTCCTTCCCATTAATCTGATTGAAGCACACGTGGAGCCCCTATGGTGGTGAAGATATCAAGTAGCTGGTAAGCAACTTCTTCTGCTGTTTTGCTTTTAAGAGGTCGCAATTGTACATTGTACAAACTTGGTTAAATGATCCTGATAATTGAGTGCAAACTTGTACTCGCCGTCAGGATTACTTTGCATCAGATCCACCTGACATCTCGAGTTAAATTCTTTAAATAACAAAGGTTTATAAACTAGACAGTGGCGTAGCTAGGGTCATCTGCGCCCGGGGACATGACACAAATTTTTTTTCACCTTCCCGGACCGACAATTTCTGGGGGCTCATTGAGCCCCCTAGAAAGTTTTTGAAAATTTTACGATTTATATGGTTCATTCTCGAAGCATCTGGTATTTTAATGAAATAGAATACAGATTAATAATTCTCTATGCGATTGTAACAATTTATTTGAAAAAAAGACTCTACTAATTATACATGATTGGAATAGACATAGTCTACAACAAATTGATCTTCCTTGATTTGACAGTCGCAAACTCGCAATTCACATTGTCAAAATTAATATTCTCAAGTGTTTCTCTTTCGATGCTAAGGAGTGCAAGATCACTAAGACGACTTTGTTCCATTGAAGCATGTAAATAAGACAAAAATAAGCTTCAGTTTGCTGAAGGACCGCTCACAGCTTGAAATTAAAACAGCAATTTGTTAGAAGTATTTGCAGTGGGATGCACATATTTGGAAATCAGTCATCTCCATATGAAACAATAAAACCAAGAAGCTCCAAATGAGTTTCCGGTAGAACTTAAGTCCGGGAACTGAACAGAATTTTACAGTCTCCGATTTCCGTGCACAATTCGTAACCATTGACATCAGTGTCATAGAAATTTCAAAAATCTAAGAAATTTTGACGAAGTGTATCGACATTTGTCTAAGCGAGAAGAGTTTTGACGTTTATTAAAAATACAAATTTTGGTGTTTAAGTTTCTTAGACAAAAACCGTATTGATATCTCCTGTTGGAGTCTATCATTAGGCTGTTCATAACATGTGCAATTTCTTCTTCTGCCGAAAGTCCTGCATCTCTTCCTAATTCTCAAGGTATCCTCCGATGTCGTCTATTCCTTCTGACGGACGTCTAGCAACCCTATTTTTAGTTGAGTTTCAGCTGTGGTCATCACGTTGACAAAAAATGCTCTGTGATTTCTGGCACATATTCGCTGTTGAAGGCCGGATATATACCCAGTCATTGCATCATCATTGTTATGTTATTGTGACCGACAGTCGGCTAGAAATATCTTCTTCTATATATATAATTCTCTTCATGGGACCATGCGAGACACCACGACGCAAGTATGTGCAACCGACCATGACGAATGACCCTCGCTGGGGTCGACCAATGTATCGAGACCAACAATGGTCCTTGCGTTTCACTTGCATTGTTCTTTCACAGAAAACATGAGATTCGTAGGTTACTGGTTATCACGTCCGCCTCATACGGGAAGATCCTGGGTTCAAGCCCCAGCGAAAATATTTTGTTTAAATTTTTTTAAAATGTATGTTTGTGCCCGTTCGTTTACCCCTTTATTGCAAAGACTAGCTGACCCGCGGCGTAGCATACGCCGCTAATGATTTAGTGACGGGTGAAGACTTCCTGAAAGACACAGTTGTCAAAATGGGGTGGGTTTGGGCAAACGACTGTGAGTGAATGAAAAGAAGGAATTCTGGAGACACACGCGGCGTAGCATACGCCGCAGATTTGCTCATCGTAGACAATGCAAAGAACGGTCAAGGGGGGGGGGTGAGAGTACAGACACAAAAAGCAGCACTCAGTAAATAAAAATAGCGAGTAAACGTGAAGACATGCACACTAAGGATAACTCTTTCAAGGCTTGCTGCGTCTTTGGAATTTATCTGAACAAAACCTAAAAATGATTCTTTAATGGTTTCTTTTTTAAGTTTCAAAATCCACATGGCGCCCCTTAATGCACAATGCTCCAAAATCATGCTTGCCAACTGGTTTGTAATGAAGATATTTGTGGAGCTCCAAATTCAATCTTGCAAAAGTATTTGAAATACATTAGTTTACATCAAAATACATTTTAAAAATTAATTTTTAGTACTCATTTTGGCACCCCCTAACGCGGTGCCCGGGGACATATGTCCCCCCCTGCACCCCCCTAGCTATGCCACTGAAACTAGACCTCTCTTAGGATTAGACAATTTTCCAGTACAGAACAACGTGTCGTATCTAACAATTAATGATAGGTTAATAGCCTCAGTATACTTAGTATTATGTTATTACTATTACACCCCACGACACATGCTATACGTGCCCTATGACTTATCTTTTCAACTAGAAATGTTGATTGGGAAGTTATAAATACGAGTAATAAGGGACTCACACTGAAACAGGTCCGGCTTTAGGCCTAGGCAAAATAGGCAGCCACCTAGGGCCTCCGATTAGTCTCATCATTAGTTAGTGGGGGCCTTGCACAAAATTCTTTCCATGTTTATTTTTTATTTTTATTTTACATTTAGGGCCACCAAATTCACTTCGTCTAGGGCCTCCAATTCCCTAAGGCTGGCCCTGATTGAAACCACTGTGTCAGAATAACAAGTTATAAATACGAGCCGAGCAATACAGTACTCACAATGAAACCGCTGTGTCAGAATTCGCGAAGTTGCCGGACTTCGGGCTTTGGCCGTAACATATATAATATTATATATATATATATATATATATATATATATATATATATATATATATATATATATATATATTATGTATGTTGATATATATATATATATATATATATATATATATATATAGTTTTTTACTTCCTTTACAATAAAAATAAAAACGGAACGCATGAAAACGGTGCCGGTATCACGAAATAAAGTCCTCCCCCCCACCCCCCAAATAAAGTGTCATCCGGAGAGTTTATTTAATCATCATCATCATTTGTCCTTTGAGTTCCTTGTGGAACATAGGGCCTCTGTCAAAGCTCGCCACTCTACACGGTACCTTGCAAGTCGCTTCAGTTCTTCCCAGTCCTTCCAGCCTCGTCCAACATGCCCCGTCTCCATGTACGCCTGGGTCTTCCTCGTTGTCGCTTGCCCTGGGGGTTCCAATCTAAGGCCTGCCTAGCCCTGCTGTTATCTTTCCTGAGGGTGTGTCCAATCCATCTCCACTTTCTTTCCATGATTTGTTGTTCTACTGTTCTTTGTCCACACCTCTCCCACAGCTTGGAGTTTTCAACCTTATCGAACCATTTTATTTTCAGAATATTTCTGAGGCATCTGTTAACAAAGGTCTGGAGTCTATTTTTTGTTGTCTCTGTCGTCCGCAATGTTTCGGATCCATAAAGTAGGACCGTTTTAACATTGGTGTTAAAGATCCTTACTTTTGTTTTGACAGAGATGTGTGTAGATCTCCAGACCTGTTTCAGATTGGCAAAAGCCTGTCGCGCCAAATTTATTCTTCGTTCGATGTCCTCATCTGTTCCCCCTGCTACACTGACCACACTCCCAAGGTATACAAAGTTGTTAACTTGCTCTAGGTTGCGGTTTTCTACTTGGATGACTCCATCTTGTAGGAAGTTTATTTTCAAAAATTTTGTTTATTGAATGTTAATCTTGAGTCCTACTCTTTTCACAGTCTCGCTCAAGGCTGTGACTTTGTCTTGCATGTCTTGGAGTCTGTGGGACAGAATGGCCAAGTCATCCGCAAACTCCAAATCTTCAAGTTTATTTAATAATTAACCTTAAAAACACTTTTAAAAAACTAGTCTTATATTAAAAATGCACTAATTTTCTACTTTTTAGTCTACGCATTTTACAGTAAGTGCAAAGCCAGCTTACCTTTTGACTATAAATCCCTTATATATGAGGCATAACTAAAAGTAGTGATTATGTTCAAACGCGACATTTACAGACTGAAACAGAATTATATCCCCTGGTTTTTATCTCCCCTGGGCGCAGGGACGGTAGGGGGTGTGAACAGTGACGGTCGGCGTCAACGCGTGAACTGGGCACGTGAAAAAATTATAAACAAATAGTTGGACGGACGGTTCCGATTAAACTTATAAAGCAAGCTAATATAAGACTAGTAAAAAACAAAGTCACCCCTGGAGACTTTGATTTAAAATATAGTCTCCGGGGTTAAAATAAATCCTCCCCTAAATTATTTGAAATTATAAATAGTTTATTTATTAAACTTTATGACACACACTATATTTTGTATTTGTTCGACATGCATTTGTGTATGATGATTGGAAATTCAACAATTATATTCTTAATTAGAGGCGTAACAATTCGAGGGTAAGGGGGTGTATGCCCGAAGAGAAACATTTTTAGAGTTGGTTAAATGCCCAGAGTTATTTTTAAAAAAAATATTTTAAAAATCCTTTTTTTTAAAAAGCACACGCTTTTGTTTACATATAGAAAGTGCACTAAAAAGAAGAAAATAAAAAAATTCAATCCGTGAACCTATCGACTGCACATAAAAGCGTGGGGCGCCCATCACAACTCATTTCTTATTGCAACTACTCTTTTGCATATACATATATATATACATTTTTCTAATTAATATTATAGTAGCATGTTTTTGATCAAAGTTATGAAACTTTAAATGTTTATTAATATTCATATAAATTTGTATTTATGTTTCGCAGCCTTGTACATGATAGCGAGTTGTGATGAGCGCCCCAAAAGATTTTGTTAATATTTTATTTTCTACTTTTTAGTATCAACTTTTTTTAATTCAATTTTTCGACATAATCAATTCAATTTAATTAGTCAACTTTCGTTGTCTATAACTTAAATGTGATAGTGGTAAAAAGAGAGATTATTAATTACAAATTTATGTATTAAAAAAAACAGTTTCCCCAACTGAAAATTGAACCCAGTACCTCCAGGTCGAAAATCCATTACGTTAACAATTCGGCAAACTAGGCTACACAAATTCCAGTTGTTGCTTTTGTATTATCATGTCAATTTAGATTTAGTTTCGTATTACTGAGTTATTTAACACCTGGAATGTGGTCACCGATGCGATGGCTGGTGGTGAACTCCGGTGACATGCACGTGAAAGTCAAGAATAGCACGGCACGGATACAGATTATATATAAAGATAAACTTAAAAATGCATTTATTTAATTACGGTACATTCGATCGATCTGAAATTTTGATACAATGTATTGTCATCCAAGATCTATCTGTGGTAAAATTTTGAGATCTCTAGGACTGTCAGATTTACGTTACAAGATTTGACGGATACAACATACAAACAGTGTGATTAAATAAAAGCGTGTAATTAACAGACAAATTCTGACAAATGAACTGAAATACAAACATGATTAAGTAATACGAGAATGTGACACCGATGTTTTGGAGCAAGAATTCACTCTTTACGTTTATGAGTGGAACATGTGCTATAAAGACATAAACGAAATTAGCGATTTCTAAGATTGAATTAAAATTATTTTTAAAAAATTTATTACTGTCTATTACCGGTAGCGTTTACTAAATTTACAGTAGAAAATTTAACAAATCCCAGTAGCCAAGGTTTGTAAATGTATAAACTTTTTAGTTGACTTTTAAAATATAGTAATAAAACAACCCCGTAAAAACAAAGTTTTTGACTATAAATCCCTTATTTCCGAAATTATATCCCTTGACTTTAAAGCTAGGTCAAAACTCTAGCAGACGACGACTAAACATTCTAAATAGTGATTTATATAGATAAACTAAAAATGCATTAATTTAATTACGGTACGTTCGATCGATCTGAAATTTTGATACGATGCATTGTTAGGTGAGACGGGTCCCTGTGACAAATTTCAGCTTGATGGCTTTACTGGAAGTGGGTCATTTTCGACTTTTGTTTTTCTGTCGAACGAACGACGAATGAGACGGCGGTGAAGTTAATATAAGGGATTTAATAAACAACCCCGTAAAAACAAAGTTTTTGACTATAAATTCCTTATATATGAGACATAACTAATATAGTTTATAGAGATAAACTAAAAATGCATTAATTTAATTACGGTGAAAAGTGACTAACATTTACAGACTGAAACCGAAATTATCTCCCCTGCCTCTACATATAGTTTATAATAATTTATATTGATAAACTAAAAATGCATTAATTTAATTTAGTTCGATCGATCTGAAATTTTGATACGATGCATTGTTAAGTGACACGGGCACGTGTGCCAAATTTCAGCTCGATGGCATTACTGAAAGTGGGTCATTTTTGAGTGACAAACATTTACAGACTGAAACCGAAATTATCTCCCCTGGCTTTAAAACCGCTACATATAGTTTATATAGATAAACTAAAAATGCATTAATTTAATTACGGTACGTTCGATCGATCTGAAATTTTGATACGATGCATTGTTAGGTGAGACGGGTCCGTGTGCCAAATTTCAGCTCGATGGCGTCACTGGAAGTGGGTCATTTTTGACTTTTGTTTTTCTGACGAACGAGCAAACGACGAATGAGACGGCGATGAAGTTAATATAAGGGATTTAATTAAACAACCCCGTAAAAACAAAGTTTTTGACTATAAATCCCTTATATATGAGACATAACTAAAAGTATTGATTAACCCTGGGGGTTGGAGAGGGGAAAGGTCTTGTCACCGCGTCGGGCGTCGCGGTCTGGCACGACGAACGACAGAGAGAGACGGTTCAAAACATCCGAAATTATCTCCCCTGCCGCTAAATATAGGTGCTAGGTCAACACTCTAGCAGACGACTTTCTAAATAGTGATTTATATAGATAAATTAAAAATGCATTAATTTAATTGAGGTACGTTCGATCGATCTGAAATTTTGATACGATGCATTGTTATGTGACACGGGCCCGTGTGCCAAATTTCAGCTCGATGGCTTCACTAGAAGTGGGTCATTTTCGACTTTTGTTTTTCTGACGAATGAACGAATGAGACGGCGGTGAAGTTAATATAAGGGATTAAAAAAGAGATTTAAATTGGATTACTTTTAGTGTAGCCGTCTCTGAACATATAACACACGCCAAAACTTAGACACACACATACACACACACACAAAACACGTTACACGATTAAAATCAGTGTCGTAGCTAGGGTTGGTGACAAACAATATGTTAAATTCATTGTATAGCCCAGATCAAAGTACTGTTGACATCTGGGTTGTTTGATATTCGCGCTTAGGTGTGCCGCTGAAAAAGTAAGGCATACCGTCAATGATCTTACGGAATGTTAGTATCCGCAAGACTTAAGGGGTAGCTCAGAGGTGGGCTTGTTTATTGATGAAATGCGGTAGGAAAACGCAAAGGGTCATTTGTTGAGTGGTTAAAGACTATCTAAATGTCTTAGTAGATTGCTTCAAGACAGGCACGTATTGTCCATTAAAGTTGTCTATCGAGTTTGCTTAGGTATGAGGAAGTTTGCTTAGGACACCTTCACGTTCTAAGCAACGGTGGCTGAACCGCTGCCTGCGAGCCGCATGCGGCTCTTATGTGTTCATATTGCAGCTCGCGTGCAATTTATGAAATATGTATTACAAGTAATAATGAAATATTTCCAAGCCAGGTTTTATGACTCAAAGTTCTTGAATGCGACTCTGAACAATTTTTAAATATTTTAAAAAGGCTCTCAGTTACTACAAGTCAGACCACCCGTAGTCTAATGAGTTATTCTAATGTAATAATCACACAAAGGGAGGCATGAGGGAGTAATGTATATGTGTGTGCATGTATGTATGTACGACAGGCCTGGATTAACCTATAGGCAAACAAGGCACGTGCCTTGGGCACCAAGCGTTGGGGGGGGGCACCACAAGTCCTCAAGAAAAATGTGTATATTGTCCATATTCGATATGACGTTAGCAAATCGCAAATGTAATATTAAATCGCACAGGGGCGGATTAAATGGTCGTCTGATTGGGCTAAAGCCAAGGGCCCTCAATGATTTAAGACTAAATTAATCCACCCCTGAAATCGCTTTTAAAGGGACAAATGAAAAATTTGGATCTTTACAAAATTGAATTTTCTAGGATTGCTGGAGTTGGTCAGTCAGTTTGATCCATTTTTAACATCACACATTGCGAAATAAGGAAATTCTGGAAAAGGAAATCCTTCTTATGTATCCAAAACTATATGTGTAGAACTGATTAAAATTATGTCCCCAAAAGTCCATCAATTATAGCTGAAGTAAAGGCTTCCGGTTATTTCAGCTTGTCAATTCCCGATATTTCACTTATAGATCAGTTAAGCGTTGTTCTTCGATATGTGGTAGATGGAGAACCCATTGAGCGCTTTTTTACTTTCTTGGAGCTGCAAAGTCACACCGGTGAAAGTATGGCTAAGCAAGAGTTGCAGTACTTAGGGGCCGTCCATAAAGTACGTCACGCTCCAGAGGGGGGGGAGGGGGTGTAAGAAAGTTTGACAGTTTGTGACAGGGGGGAGGGGGGGTCCGGCCATCTGTGACGTCACGCTGTTTTATATTAAATTTTGATTATTTTGTTTATAAAAAACCGAATTTTTGTTCCAAAAGTGTGACGTACTTTAGGGGGGGGATCCAAGATGTGTGGGAGGGGGGGGGTAAAATGGTCAAAAATATCGTGACGTACTTTATGGACGGCCCCTTACGTGAAGTTTGCAATATTGATTTGCGAAATGCAGAGGTCAGTCCCGGATAACGCAGCTAATATGTCTTTGTATTACAAGGGCATGCAGAACAAAATTCTAGAGGAAAATTAGTTATCTATCTATCTACTATCTACACACACTCTGATACTCATTCACTAAATCTAGTAGGCAAAAGTGCCGTTGACTCTTGTTTAGAGGCAGTAAACTTCTTCCATACAGTGCAACTGATCGATACTTTTTTCTCAGCTTCAACCAACAGATGGAAGATTCTAAAAGGATGCTTTGTGGATTGAACGCTGGTAAACTCTATTTCCGATACCCAATGGGAAGCACATGCTGTTGGAACTAAAGCTATTCTAAAGTCTCATCCTCAGATTATACTTATAGAAGCGTTAGAGTGTTTACAATAAGACCTGTCACATAAGGGGGACACCAGAATAGAAGCAGACAAAAATTGCAAAGAAGATACAAGAATTAGAATTTGCTCCCACGCTTGTCTTTTGGGAAGAAGTGTTACATTTTCACAGATTCAGTCAAGCTCTACAAAATGAGCACGTGAAGTTAAAAACGTGTGCTGATTTGTATTCTTCACTAGCAGATCACTTGCATTAAAGACAGTGGTAATTGATGGTGATGCCCCTGAGGTATCTCGGAAAGCCAGAGACAAATTTCGTATATTTGCTTTTTACGCCTTTGTTGACAAACTTGAGACAGAGATGGGTAGATGAGGATAGGTATATAATGCTATAGCAGTTAGATTTTCTTGTCTGGTCGATGTACCACAAACATCTCAGTGTTATATAGGACCAATAAATGCTTATCCTGAAGACCTGAACAATAATTTATATAATGAACTACAAAAATTACACTCATATATTCCCAAGTTTCGTGCATCAAAATCTGAAAACAACACGTTGCGTCATGCAGACTTATTCAAAGTAATAGAGACAACATCCAGTTTGCTTTTTAAATCCTTTATATTAACTCGTGGTGTCTGCGGCCGCCCGACCGACCGACCGCCCGCCCTTGTCGCCAAAACTTTTGAGCGATTTTTAACCCACTTGCTCGTAAGCTAGCGAGCTGAAATTTTGCAGGCAGTTTCGTACCGATAATAAAAACAATGTATCAAAATTTCAGATCGATCGCATGTACCGTAATTAAATTATTGATTTTTTAGATTATTTTATTTATTCCTATGTATCATGCTATTTTTTGAGATAGAGCGTCGCGGTGCGTATCATATTGAACAACCTTTCTGTCGCGCAATAAGGTGCGTATTTTATTGACAGCTCTTTTTATAAACATATTCCTGATCGGTGCGCATTATATTGAACATGTTTTACGACACAACTGCAATTTTGTATTTCTGGATGGTCTGGCGCTGCGTATTATAATGAACATTATTTTAATTACTTCTCGTACATAAAGGATTTAAAGTCAAAAACTTGGTTTTTTACGGGTTTTTCTTATTAAATCCTTTATATTAACTCGTGGTGTCTGCGGCCGACCGACCGACCGCCCGCCTTTGTCGCCAAAACTTTTGATCGATTTTTAACCCACTTGCTCGTAAGCCAGCGAGCTGAAATTTTGCAGGCAGTTTCGTACCAATAATAAAAACAATGTATCAAAATTTCAGATCGATCGCATGTACCATAATTAAATTATTGATTTTTTAGATTATTTTATTTATTCCTATGTATCATGCTATTTTTTTGAGATAGAGCGTCGCGGTGCGTATTATATTGAACAACCTTTCTGTCGCGCAATAAGGTGCGTATTTTATTGACAGCTCTTTTTATAAACATATTCCTGATCGGTGCGCATTATATTAAACATGTTTTACGACACAACTGCAATTTTGTATTTCTGGATGGTCTGGCGCTGCGTATTATAATGAACATTCTTTTAATTACTTCTCGTACATAAAGGATTTATAGTCAAAAACTTGGTTTTTTACGGGTTTTTCTTATTAAATCCTTTATATTAACTCGTGGTGTCTGCGGCCGCCCGCCCTTGCATGTCGCCAAAACTTTTGATTGATTTTTAACCCACTTGCTCGTAAGCTAGCGAGCTGAAATTTTGCAGGCAGTTTTGTACCGATAATAAAAACAATGTATCGAAATTTCAGATCGATCGCATGTACCGTAATTAAATTATTGATTTTTTAGATTATTTTATTTATTCCTATGTATCATGCTATTTTTTGAGATAGAGCGTCGCGTTGCGTATTATATTGAACAACCTTTCTGTCGCGCAATAAGGTGCGTATTTTATTGACAACTCTTTTTATAAACATATTCCTGATCGGTGCGCATTTTATTAAACATGTTTTAGGACACAACTGCAATTTTGTATTTCTGGATGGTCTGGCGCTGCGTATTATAATGAACATTCTTTTATTTACGTCTCGTAGATAAAGGATTTATAGTGAAAACTTGGTTTTTTACGTTTAAAAAAAATTAAATCCTTTATATTAACTCGTGGTGTCTGCACGCTTGATTGCTTGTCGCCAAAACTTTTGATCGATTTTTAACCCATTTGCTCGTAAGCTAGCGAGCTGAAATTTTGCAGTCAGTTTGGTGGCGATGATAAAAACTATGTATCAAAGTTTCAGATCGATCACATGTACCGTAATTGAATATTGATTTTTTAGATTATTTTATTTATTCCTATGTATCATGTTATTTTTTTGAGATAGAGTGTAAGGGTGCGCATTATATTGAACAACCTTTCTGTTGCGCAATTAGGTGCGTATTTTATTGACAACACCTTTTATAAACATATTCCTGATCGGTGCGCATTATATTAAACATATGTTTTACGACACAACTACACATTTGTATTTTTGGATGGTCTTGCGCTGCGTATTATAATGAACATTCTTTTAGTTACGACTCATACATAAAGGATTTATAGTCAAAAACTTGGTTTTTTATGTTTTTTTAAAAAAAAATCCTTTATATTAACTCGTGGTGTCTGCTTGCTTGATTGCTTGTCGCCAAAACTTTGGATCGATTTTTAACCCACTTCCTCGTAAGCTAGCGAGCTGAAATTTAGCAGGCAGTTTCGTGGCGATGATAAAAACAATGTTTCAAAATTTCTGATCGATCACATGTACCGTAATTGAATTATTGATTTTTTAGATTATTTTATTAAATCATTTATATTAACTCGTGGTGTCTGGTCGAACCCTTGATTGATTGTCGCCAAACATTTGGATCAATTTTTAACCCACTTCCTCTTAAGCTAGCGAGCTGAAATTTAGCAGGCAGTTTTGGGGCGATGATAAAACAATGTATCAAAATTTCAGATCGATCACATGTACCGTAATTGAATTAGTGATTTTTTAGATTATTTTATTTATTTCTATGTATCATGTTATTTTTTGAGATAGAGTGTAAGGGTGCGCCTTAACCTTTCTGTCGCGCAATAAGGTGCGTATTTTATTGACAACACTTGTTATAAACACAGGCTAGTCCTGATCGGTGCGCATTATATTAACCATGTTTTGCGACACAACTACAATTTTGTATTTTTGGATGGTCTTGCGCTGCGTATTATATTGAACATTCTTTTAGTTAGTTCTCGTACATAAAGGATTTATAGACAAAAACTTGGTTTTTTACGGTTTTAAAAATTAAATCCTTTATATTAACTCGTGGTGTCTGCTTGCTTGCACCCTTGAACCCTTGCTTGTCGCCAAAACTGTGGATCAATTTTAACCCACTTCCTCGTAAGCTAGCGAGCTGAAATTTTGCAGGTAGTTTCGTGCCGATGATAAAAACAATTTATCAAAATTTTAGATCGATCGCATGTACCGTAATTAAATTATTGATTTTTTAGATTATTTTTTTTATTCCTATGTATCATGTTATTTTTTGAGTTAGAGTGTAAGGGTGCGCATTATATTGAACAACCTTTCTGTCGCGCAATAAGGTGCATATTTTATTGACAACACTTTTTATAAGCATATTCCAGGTCGGTGCGCATTATATTAAACATGTTTTACGACACAACTACAATTTTGTATTTTTGGATGGTCTTGCGCTGCGTATTATATTGTACATTCTTTTAGTTAGTTCTCGTACATAAAGGATTTATAGTCAAAAACTTGTTTTTTTTACGTTTTTTTTTAAAAATCTCAGTTAAAACGTACAAAAAAATCCAAGTAGATCGATAATGAAATAAGAAAGGCTTAATTCCTTATCTTTACTGATGATTGAGACAGACATTTTGCGCAAAATTAACTTTGGGGCCGTCAATAAAGTACGTCACGAAGCTCATATTTCAACGTTTTACCTTCAAGATTCTTCCCCTCCTCCAATCCCAATCAACCAAATAGTTGATGGACTCAAAGCTTCAGAAAGATGCAGATTCTCATAAATGTCCTTCCTTGATTGTAGCACAAACTCTCAAATTTGATGACATGCCAAGATCAACAGGAGTTTTCAAAGTACAACCATATGATTACCAGCTTATTTGATCTACTTTGCCAAGTAGGTCACTTATATTTAGCCTCACAAACAATTTTGAAGAAATATACAGGACAACACAGAGCTCGGGCTCAGGAGAATGTGCCCACCCAAACTTTTCCAGAATCAACTCAGATAAAAAGCATCCGTCCTTTGAGAATCACTTCTAGAAGGCAAAGAGAACCTATGGCAGTTATTGCCAGAAGAGAAAATGGACATACAGAGGCTGTTGAGTGGCTAGATGAGGACGAGTTGATCTGTCTGCAATTATCCTTCCAGGAAACGATGATGGGGAAAGAATGATGTCAGTCGTAACTATGGATGAAAACTTAATTTCACCTTTAAAAGATGATGTCCAGTGAATATTTTTGAATGAAACATAATTCATAGGACCATAATAAACAGATTCAATATAGCACAAGAGTTGGTCACATAATTTGTCAATCTAGTATTTTTAAAAAAAAAGTCAAATTGTTTTGTTTTCTTTGAATTATTTAATCTCTGGGTGAGGTCAAGTTTCGCTAATCTACTTATTATCCTGTGTCAATAGATTGCATAATCGGAAGCTTATCTAAAACTTAACCTCACTCATTGTAAATGAAAAGTTAGCAGAGAAATTATGTGTATTATACAATTGTCAAGTGTAATTTTTGCAATTTTTCTTTTCAAATTTGATCTAGATTGAGTTACTGTTTCATTGAATAACTGTGACAATTGTTGCCAATTAACTATTCTACTATTAAAGTCATTTTAATAATATGATAGTTCTTTTAAGTGGGGGTGTACGGGATTTCGGCTCCAGCTCCGGCAAATCCGGAATCCGGTTATTTAAAAAAAAACGGCCCTGGCTTCGACTCCGGCAGATTTCACTTTATAAATCCGGCTGGCCGGTAGATTCCTAATTTATATATATATTCATAATGGCTCCGGCAAATCAGGAGCCGGCCATTTTAAGAAATCTGATTTCGGCGCCAGCCGGATTTCACTTCATAAATCCGGCCAAATTCAGCTCCGGTCGGATTTCAAAATTTTGAATCTGGTACATCCCTACTTTTAATTGGAAAGTTTATATTTTAATACAGTTTGATGGTGAAGTGTAATTTAAGTATTAAATTAAATATTTTAATTAGGGTTAATTGAATTTTTTTTTCGAAAGTGTGACGTACTTTAGGGGGGGGGGTCCAGAGATTTGTGACAGTTTGTGACAGGGGGAGGGGGGTCAAAAATGGTCAAAAATAGCGTGACGTACTGTATGGACGGCCCCTTTGATGATGCACTTTGCCAGATGTAATCTAGAATAAAGAACTTTAAAATGTAAAGGTTTTCTTTCTCTGACTTTCTCATCTATTAAAAAAGTTACAGTATGTTTGTCTATTATTATTACAAAATTAATTAAATATTAATTTTAATACAGAAATAACTTATCGTAGGTTTTTATTTGATTGATACTAGTACAAACGTATGTGTTAACAGCGGCGTCACTAGGTTGGGTGTCATCCAGTTCGGTAGGTCATGGTGTCACCCCCTCACAACTTACCCCATAGACCTCCTCCGAGTATGCCAATGCCAAATAACAAGGCATACAGAATTTTACCATTTGGTGTCACCCGGTGCGGTCCGCACCTCCCGCAATCCTTTATGACGCCCCTGTGTGTTAACAACTGTTTTGTTTGTTAGTTGGTTTGCTTAATATTGAACATACCAGTGGTCAGTGGGGGATCGGGGCAGAAGGGGGCACCCATGTGGGTTTGTGCCTCGGGCACCAAGATGGCTTAATCCGGACCTGTATGTATGTATGTATGTATGTATGTATGTATGCATGTATGCATGTATGTATGTATGTATGTATGTATGTATGCATGCATGCATGCATGCATGCATGCATGCATGTATGTATGTATGTATGTATGTATGTATGTATGTATGTATGTATGTATGTATGTATGTATGTATGTATGTATGTATGTATGTATGTATGTATGTATGTATGTATGTATGTATGTATGTATGTATGTATGTATGTATGTATGTATGTATGTATGTATGTATGTATGTATGTATGTATGTATGTATGTATGTATGTATGTATGTATGTATGTATGTATGTATGTATGTATGTATGTATGTATGTATGTATGTATGTATGTATGTATGTATGTATGTATG
>CALYLW010001658.1:0-2500 GCA_944989445.1 Ampullaceana balthica | reverse complement strand
TAAATTACACTTCACCATCAAACTGTATTAAAATATAAACTTTCCAATAAAAGTAGGATGTACCAGATTCAAAATTTGAAAATCCGACCGGAGCTGAATTATGGCCGGAATTTATGAAGTGAAATCCGGCTGGCGCCGAAATCAGAATTTCTTAAAATGGCCGGCTCCTGATTGCCGGAGCCATTATGAATATAATATAAAAATTAGGAATCTACCGGCCAGCCGGATTTATAAAGTGAAATCTGCCGGAGTCGAAGCCAGGGCCGTTTTTTTTAAATAACCGGATTCCGGATATTGCCGGAGCTGGAGCCGAAATCCCGTACACCCCCACTTAAAAGAACTATCATATTATTAAAATGACTTTAATAGTAGAATAGTTAATTGGCAACAATTGTCACAGTTAATCAATGAAACAGTAACTCAATCTAGATCAAATTTGAAAAGAAAAATTGCAAAAATTACACATGACAATTGTATAATACACATAATATTCTCTGCTAACTTTTCATTTACAATGAGTGAGGTTAAGTTTTAGATAAGCTTCCGATTATGCAATCTATTGACACAGGATAATAAGTAGATTAGCGAAACTTGACCTCACCCAGAGATTAAATAATACAAAGAAAACAAAACAATTTGACTTTTATTTTTAAAAATACTAGATTGACAAATTATGTGACCAACTCTTGTGCTATATTGAATCTGTTTATTATGGTCCTATGAATTATGTTTCATTCAAAAATAATTCACTGGACATCATCTTATTAAAGTGTGAAATTAAGTTTTTCATCCATAGTTACGACTGACATCATTCTTTCCCCATCATCGTTTCCTGGAAGGATAATTGCAGACAGATCAACTCGTCCTCATCTAGCCACTCAACAGCCTCTGTATGTCCATTTCTCTTCTGGCAATAACTGCCATAGGTTCTCTTTGCCTTCTAGAAGTGATTCTCAAAGGACGGATGCTTTTTATCTGAGTGTGAATCTGGAAAAGTTTGGTGGTGCACATTCTCCTGAGCCCGAGCTCTGTGTTGTCCCTGTATATATCTTCAAAATTGTTTGTGAGGCTAAATATAAGTGACCTACTTGGCAAAGTAGATCAAATAAGCTGGTAATCATATGTTGTACTATTGAAAACTCCTGTTTGATCTTGGCATGTCATCAAATTTGAGAGTTTGTGCTACAATCAAGTGAAGGACATTTATGAGAATCTGCATCTTTCTGAAGCTTTGAGTCCATCAACTATTTGGTTTGAATGGGATTGGAGAGGTGAAGAATCTTGAAGGAAAAACGTTGAAATATGAGCTACGTGACGTACTTTATATGACGGCCCCAAAGTTAATTTTGCGCAAAATGTCTGTCTCAATCATCAGTAAAGATAAGGAATTAAGCCTTTCTTATTTCATTATCGATCTACTTTGGATTATTTTTGTACGTTTTAACTGAGATTTTTAAAAAAAAACGTAAAAAAAACAAGTTTTTGACTATAAATCCTTTATGTACGAGACTAACTAAAAGAATGTTACAATATAATACGCAGCGCAAGACCATCCAAAAATACAAAAATTGTAGTTGTGTCGTAAAACATGTTTTAATATAATGCGCACCGACCTGGAATATGCTTATAAAAAGTGATGTCAATAAAATAAGCACCTTATTGCGCGACAGAAAGGTTGTTCAATATAATGCGCACCGCTTACACTCTAACTCAAAAAATAACATGATACATAGGAATAAAAAAAATAAATCTAAAAAATCAATAATTTAAATTACGGTACATGCGATCGATCTGAAAATTTTGATAACATTGTTTTTATCATCGGCACGAAACTAGCCTGCAAAATTTTCAGCTCGCTAGCTTACGAGGAAGTGGGTTAAAATTGATCCACAGTTTTGGCGACAAGCAAGGGTCAAGGGTCAAGCAAGCAGACACCACGAGTTAATATAAAGGATTTAATAAATTTAAAAACCGTAAAAAACCAAGTTTTTGACTATAAATCCTTTATGTACGAGAACGTAACTAAAAGAATGTTCATTATAATACGCAGCGCAAGACCATCCAAAAATACAAAATTGCAGTTGTGTCGTCAAAACGTGTTTAATATAATGCGCACCGATCAGGAATAGCTGTTTATAAACAAGTGTTGTCAATAAAATACGCACCTTATTGCGCGACAGAAAGGTTAAGGCGCACCCTTACACTCTATCTCAAAAAATAACATGATACATAGAAATAAATAAAAAATCTAAAAAATCACTAATTCAATTACGGTACATGTGAATCGATCTGAAATTTTGATACATTGTTTTTATCATCGCCCCAAAACTGCCTGCTAAATTTTCAGCTCGCAAGCTTAAGAGGAAGATGGGTTAAAAATTGATCCAAATAGTTTGGGCGACAATCAATCAAGGGTTCGACCAGACACCACGAGTTAATATAAATGATTTAATAAAATAATCTAAAAAAATCAATAATTCAATTACGGTACATGTGATCG
>CALYLW010001657.1:0-106685 GCA_944989445.1 Ampullaceana balthica | reverse complement strand
TTAGATGAGTATCTAATATTTAGATGAGTATCTAGTATTTAGATGAGTATCTAGTATTTAGATGAGTATCTAATATTTAGATGAGTATCTAGTATTTAGATGAGTATCTAATATTTAGATGAGTATCTAATATTTAGATGAGTATCTAATATTTAGATGAGTATCTAGTATTTAGATGAGTATCTAGTATTTAGATGAGTATCTAATATTTAGATGAGTATCTAGTATTTAGATGAGTATCTAATATTTAGATGAGTATCTAATATTTAGATGAGGATCTAGTATTTAGATGAGTATCTAATATTTAGATGAGTATCTAGTATTTAGATGAGTATCTAATATTTAGATGAGTATCTAATATTTAGATGAGTATCTAATATTTAGATGAGGATCTAGTATTTAGATGAGTATCTAATATTTAGATGAGTATCTAGTATTTAGATGAGTATCTAATATTTAGATGAGTATCTAATATTTAGATGAGTATCTAATATTTAGATGAGTATCTAGTATTTAGATGAGTATCTAATATTTAGATGAGTATCTAGTATTTAGATGAGTATCTAATATTTAGATGAGTATCTAATATTTAGATGAGTATCTAATATTTAGATGAGGATCTAGTATTTAGATGAGTATCTAATATTTAGATGAGTATCTAGTATTTAGATGAGTATCTAATATTTAGATGAGTATCTAATATTTAGATGAGTATCTAGTATTTAGATGAGTATCTAATATTTAGATGAGTATCTACTATTTAGATTAGTATCTAGTATTTAGATGAGTATCTAATATTTAGATGAGGATCTAGTATTTAGATAAGTATCTAATATTTAGATGAGTATCTAGTATTTAGATGAGTATCTAATATTTAGATGAGGATCTAATATTTAGATGAGTATCTAGTATTTAGATGAGTATCTAATATTTAGATGAGTATCTAGTATTTAGATGAGTATCTAATATTTAGATGAGTATCTAATATTTAGATGAGTATCTAATATTTAGATGAGTATCTAATATTTAGATGAGTATCTAATATTTAGATGAGTATCTAGTATTTAGATGAGTATCTAGTATTTAGATGAGTATCTAATATTTAGATGAGTATCTAGTATTTAGATGAGTATCTAATATTTAGATGAGTATCTAATATTTAGATGAGGATCTAGTATTTAGATGAGTATCTAATATTTAGATGAGTATCTAGTATTTAGATGAGTATCTAATATTTAGATGAGTATCTAATATTTAGATGAGTATCTAATATTTAGATGAGGATCTAGTATTTAGATGAGTATCTAATATTTAGATGAGTATCTAGTATTTAGATGAGTATCTAATATTTAGATGAGTATCTAATATTTAGATGAGTATCTAATATTTAGATGAGTATCTAGTATTTAGATGAGTATCTAATATTTAGATGAGTATCTAGTATTTAGATGAGTATCTAATATTTAGATGAGTATCTAATATTTAGATGAGTATCTAATATTTAGATGAGGATCTAGTATTTAGATGAGTATCTAATATTTAGATGAGGATCTAGTATTTAGATGAGTATCTAATATTTAGATGAGTATCTAATATTTAGATGAGTATCTAGTATTTAGATGAGTATCTAATATTTAGATGAGTATCTACTATTTAGATTAGTATCTAGTATTTAGATGAGTATCTAATATTTAGATGAGGATCTAGTATTTAGATGAGTATCTAATATTTAGATGAGTATCTAGTATTTAGAATAGTATCTAATATTTAGATGAGGATCTAATATTTAGATGAGTATCTAGTATTTAGATGAGTATCTAATATTTAGATGAGTATCTAGTATTTAGATGAGTATCTAATATTTAGATGAGTATCTAATATTTAGATGAGTATCTAATATTTAGATGAGTATCTAATATTTAGATGAGTATCTAATATTTAGATGAGTATCTAATATTTAGATGAGTATCTAATATTTAGATGAGTATCTAATATTTAGATGAGTATCTAGTATTTAGATGAGTATCTAATATTTAGATGAGTATCTAATATTTAGATGAGTATCTAGTATTTAGATGAGTATCTAGTATCTAGATGAGGATCTAATATTTAGATGAGGATCTAATATTTAGATGAGGATCTAATATTTAGATGAGGATCTAATATTTAGATGAGGATCTAATATTTAGATGAGTATCTAGTATTTAGATGAGTATCTAGTATTTAGATGAGGATCTAATATTTAGATGAGGATCTAATATTTAGATGAGTATCTAGTATTTAGATGAGTATCTAATATTTAGATGAGGATCTAGTATTTAGATGAGTATCTAGTATTTAGATGAGTATCTAGTATTTAGATGAGGATCTAATATTTAGATGAGGATCTAATATTTAGATGAGTATCTAGTATTTAGATGAGTATCTAGTATTTAGATGAGGATCTAATATTTAGATGATGATCTAATATTTAGATGAGGATCTAATATTTAGATGAGGATCTAATATTTAGATGAGGATCTAATATTTAGATTAGGATCTAATATTTAGATGAGGATCTAATATTTAGATGAGGATCTAGTATTTAGATGAGGATCTAGTATTTAGATGAGTATCTAATATTTAGATGAGTATCTAATATTTAGATGAGTATCTAATATTTAGATGAGTATCTAGTATTTAGATGAGTATCTAATATTTAGATGAGTATCTAATATTTAGATGAGGATCTAGTATTTAGATGAGTATCTAATATTTAGATGAGTATCTAATATTTAGATGAGTATCTAATATTTAGATGAGTATCTAGTATTTAGATGAGGATCTAGTATTTAGATGAGTATCTAGTATTTAGATGAGTATCTAATATTTAGATGAGGATCTAGTATTTAGATGAGTATCTAATATTTAGATGAGTATCTAATATTTAGATGAGTATCTAATATTTAGATGAGTATCTAATATTTAGATGAGTATCTAGTATTTAGATGAGTATCTAATATTTAGATGAGTATCTAATATTTAGATGAGTATCTAATATTTAGATGAGTATCTAATATTAAGATGAGTATCTAGTATTTAGATGAGTATCTAATATTTAGATGAGGATCTAGTATTTAGATGAGTATCTAATATTTAGATGAGTATCTAATATTTAGATGAGGATCTAGTATTTAGATGAGTATCTAGTATTTAGATGAGTATCTAATATTTAGATGAGGATCTAGTATTTAGATGAGTATCTAATATTTAGATGAGGATCTAATATTTAGATCAGGATCTAGTATTTAGATGAGTATCTAATATTTAGATGAGTATCTAATATTTAGATGAGGATCTAATATTTAGATGAGTATCTAATATTTAGATGAGGATCTAATATTTAGATGAGTATCTAATATTTAGATGAGGATCTAGTATTTAGATGAGGATCTAGTATTTAGATGAGTATCTAATATTTAGATGAGTATCTAATATTTAGATGAGGATCTAATATTTAGATGAGGATCTAGTATTTAGATGAGTATCTAATATTTAGATGAGTATCTAATATTTAGATGAGTATCTAATATTTAGATGAGGATCTAATATTTAGATGAGGATCTAATATTTAGATGAGGATCTAGTATTTAGATGAGTATCTAATATTTAGATGAGTATCTAATATTTAGATGAGTATCTAATATTTAGATGAGGATCTAAAATTTAGATGAGGATCTAATATTTAGATGAGTATCTAATATTTAGATGAGGATCTAGTATTTAGATGAGTATCTAGTATTTAGATGAGTATCTAATATTTAGATGAGTATCTAATATTTAGATGAGGATCTAATATTTAGATGAGGATCTAATATTTAGATGAGTATCTAATATTTAGATGAGTATCTAATATTTAGATGAGGATCTAGTATTTAGATGAGGATCTAGTATTTAGATGAGTATCTAATATTTAGATGAGTATCTAATATTTAGATGAGTATCTAATATTTAGATGAGGATCTAATATTTAGATGAGTATCTAATATTTAGATGAGTATCTAGTATTTAGATGAGTATCTAATATTTAGATGAGTATCTAATATTTAGATGAGTATCTAGTATTTAGATGAGTATCTAATATTTAGATGAGTATCTAGTATTTAGATGAGTATCTAATATTTAGATGAGTATCTAATATTTAGATGAGTATCTAGTATTTAGATGAGTATCTAATATTTAGATGAGTATCTAGTATTTAGATGAGTATCTAATATTTAGATGAGGATCTAGTATTTAGATGAGTATCTAATATTTAGATGAGGATCTAGTATTTAGATGAGGATCTAATATTTAGATGAGGATCTAGTATTTAGATGAGTATCTAATATTTAGATGAGGATCTAGTATTTAGATAAGGATCTAATATTTAGATGAGTATCTAGTTTTTAGATGAGTATCTAGTATTTAGATGAGTATCTACTATTTAGATGAGGATCTAATATTTAGATGAGTATCTAATATTTAGATGAGGATCTAATATTTAGATGAGTATCTAATATTTAGATGAGGATCTAATATTTAGATGAGTATCTAATATTTAGATGAGTATCTAATATTTAGATGAGTATCTAGTATTTAGATGAGTATTTAATATTTAGATGAGTATCTAGTATTTAGATGAGGATCTAATATTTAGATGAGTATCTAATATTTAGATGAGTATCTAATATTTAGATGAGGATCTAGTATTTAGATGAGTATCTAGTATTTAGATGAGTATCTAATATTTAGATGAGTATCTAGTATTTAGATGAGTATCTAATATTTAGATGAGGATCTAGTATTTAGATGAGGATCTAATATTTAGATGAGGATCTAGTATTTAGATGAGGATCTAATATTTAGATGAGGATCTAATATTTAGATGAGTATCTAATATTTAGATGAGTATCTAATATTTAGATGAGGATCTAGTATTTAGATGAGTATCTAGTATTTAGATGAGTATCTAATATTTAGATGAGGATCTAGTATTTAGATGAGTATCTAATATTTAGATGAGGATCTAATATTTAGATCAGGATCTAGTATTTAGATGAGTATCTAATATTTAGATGAGTATCTAATATTTAGATGAGGATCTAATATTTAGATGAGTATCTAATATTTAGATGAGGATCTAATATTTAGATGAGTATCTAATATTTAGATGAGGATCTAGTATTTAGATGAGGATCTAGTATTTAGATGAGTATCTAATATTTAGATGAGTATCTAATATTTAGATGAGGATCTAATATTTAGATGAGGATCTAGTATTTAGATGAGTATCTAATATTTAGATGAGTATCTAATATTTAGATGAGTATCTAATATTTAGATGAGGATCTAATATTTAGATGAGGATCTAATATTTAGATGAGGATCTAGTATTTAGATGAGTATCTAATATTTAGATGAGTATCTAATATTTAGATGAGTATCTAATATGTAGATGAGTATCTAATATTTAGATGAGGATCTAATATTTAGATGAGTATCTAATATTTAGATGAGGATCTAGTATTTAGATGAGGATCTAGTATTTAGATGAGTATCTAATATTTAGATGAGTATCTAATATTTAGATGAGGATCTAATATTTAGATGAGGATCTAGTATTTAGATGAGTATCTAATATTTAGATGAGTATCTAATATTTAGATGAGTATCTAATATTTAGATGAGGATCTAATATTTAGATGAGGATCTAATATTTAGATGAGGATCTAGTATTTAGATGAGTATCTAATATTTAGATGAGTATCTAATATTTAGATGAGTATCTAATATTTAGATGAGGATCTAATATTTAGATGAGGATCTAATATTTAGATGAGTATCTAATATTTAGATGAGGATCTAGCATTTAGATGAGTATCTAGTATTTAGATGAGTATCTAATATTTAGATGAGTATCTAATATTTAGATGAGGATCTAATATTTAGATGAGGATCTAATATTTAGATGAGTATCTAATATTTAGATGAGTATCTAATATTTAGATGAGGATCTAGTATTTAGATGAGGATCTAGTATTTAGATGAGTATCTAATATTTAGATGAGTATCTAATATTTAGATGAGTATCTAATATTTAGATGAGGATCTAATATTTAGATGAGTATCTAATATTTAGATGAGTATCTAGTATTTAGATGAGTATCTAATATTTAGATGAGTATCTAATATTTAGATGAGTATCTAGTATTTAGATGAGTATCTAATATTTAGATGAGTATCTAGTATTTAGATGAGTATCTAATATTTAGATGAGTATCTAATATTTAGATGAGTATCTAGTATTTAGATGAGTATCTAATATTTAGATGAGTATCTAGTATTTAGATGAGTATCTAATATTTAGATGAGGATCTAGTATTTAGATGAGTATCTAATATTTAGATGAGGATCTAGTATTTAGATGAGGATCTAATATTTAGATGAGGATCTAGTATTTAGATGAGTATCTAATATTTAGATGAGGATCTAGTATTTAGATGAGGATCTAATATTTAGATGAGTATCTAGTTTTTAGATGAGTATCTAGTATTTAGATGAGTATCTACTATTTAGATGAGGATCTAATATTTAGATGAGTATCTAATATTTAGATGAGGATCTAGTATTTAGATGAGTATCTAATATTTAGATGAGTATCTAATATTTAGATGAGGATCTAGTATTTAGATGAGTATCTAATATTTAGATGAGTATCTAATATTTAGATGAGGATCTAGTATTTAGATGAGTATCTAGTATTTAGATGAGTATCTAATATTTAGATGAGGATCTAGTATTTAGATGAGTATCTAATATTTAGATGAGGATCTAATATTTAGATCAGGATCTAGTATTTAGATGAGTATCTAATATTTAGATGAGTATCTAATATTTAGATGAGGATCTAATATTTAGATGAGTATCTAATATTTAGATGAGGATCTAATATTTAGATGAGTATCTAATATTTAGATGAGGATCTAGTATTTAGATGAGGATCTAGTATTTAGATGAGTATCTAATATTTAGATGAGTATCTAATATTTAGATGAGGATCTAATATTTAGATGAGGATCTAGTATTTAGATGAGTATCTAATATTTAGATGAGTATCTAATATTTAGATGAGTATCTAATATTTAGATGAGGATCTAATATTTAGATGAGGATCTAATATTTAGATGAGGATCTAGTATTTAGATGAGTATCTAATATTTAGATGAGTATCTAATATTTAGATGAGTATCTAATATTTAGATGAGGATCTAATATTTAGATGAGGATCTAATATTTAGATGAGTATCTAATATTTAGATGAGGATCTAGTATTTAGATGAGTATCTAGTATTTAGATGAGTATCTAATATTTAGATGAGTATCTAATATTTAGATGAGGATCTAATATTTAGATGAGGATCTAATATTTAGATGAGTATCTAATATTTAGATGAGTATCTAATATTTAGATGAGGATCTAGTATTTAGATGAGGATCTAGTATTTAGATGAGTATCTAATATTTAGATGAGTATCTAATATTTAGATGAGTATCTAATATTTAGATGAGGATCTAATATTTAGATGAGTATCTAATATTTAGATGAGTATCTAGTATTTAGATGAGTATCTAATATTTAGATGAGTATCTAATATTTAGATGAGTATCTAGTATTTAGATGAGTATCTAATATTTAGATGAGTATCTAGTATTTAGATGAGTATCTAATATTTAGATGAGTATCTAATATTTAGATGAGTATCTAGTATTTAGATGAGTATCTAATATTTAGATGAGTATCTAGTATTTAGATGAGTATCTAATATTTAGATGAGGATCTAGTATTTAGATGAGTATCTAATATTTAGATGAGGATCTAGTATTTAGATGAGGATCTAATATTTAGATGAGGATCTAGTATTTAGATGAGTATCTAATATTTAGATGAGGATCTAGTATTTAGATGAGGATCTAATATTTAGATGAGTATCTAGTATTTTAGATGAGTATCTAGTATTTAGATGAGTATCTACTATTTAGATGAGGATCTAATATTTAGATGAGTATCTAATATTTAGATGAGGATCTAATATTTAGATGAGTATCTAATATTTAGATGAGGATCTAATATTTAGATGAGTATCTAATATTTAGATGAGTATCTAATATTTAGATGAGTATCTAGTATTTAGATGAGTATCTAATATTTAGATGAGTATCTAGTATTTAGATGAGGATCTAATATTTAGATGAGTATCTAATATTTAGATGAGTATCTAATATTTAGATGAGGATCTAGTATTTAGATGAGTATCTAGTATTTAGATGAGTATCTAATATTTAGATGAGTATCTAGTATTTAGATGAGTATCTAATATTTAGATGAGGATCTAGTATTTAGATGAGGATCTAATATTTAGATGAGGATCTAGTATTTAGATGAGGATCTAATATTTAGATGAGGATCTAATATTTAGATGAGTATCTAATATTTAGATGAGTATCTAATATTTAGATGAGGATCTAGTATTTAGATGAGTATCTAGTATTTAGATGAGTATCTAATATTTAGATGAGGATCTAGTATTTAGATGAGTATCTAATATTTAGATGAGGATCTAATATTTAGATGAGGATCTAGTATTTAGATGAGTATCTAATATTTAGATGAGTATCTAATATTTAGATGAGGATCTAATATTTAGATGAGTATCTAATATTTAGATGAGGATCTAATATTTAGATGAGTATCTAATATTTAGATGAGGATCTAGTATTTAGATGAGGATCTAGTATTTAGATGAGTATCTAATATTTAGATGAGTATCTAATATTTAGATGAGGATCTAATATTTAGATGAGTATCTAGTATTTAGATGAGTATCTAATATTTAGATGAGTATCTAATATTTAGATGAGTATCTAATATTTAGATGAGTATCTAATATTTAGATGAGTATCTAATATTTAGATGAGGATCTAGTATTTAGATGAGTATCTAATATTTAGATGAGTATCTAATATTTAGATGAGGATCTAATATTTAGATGAGTATCTAATATTTAGATGAGGATCTAATATTTAGATGAGTATCTAATATTTAGATGAGTATCTAGTATTTAGATGAGGATCTAGTATTTAGATGAGTATCTAATATTTAGATGAGTATCTAATATTTAGATGAGGATCTAATATTTAGATGAGTATCTAGTATTTAGATGAGTATCTAATATTTAGATGAGTATCTAATATTTAGATGAGTATCTAATATTTAGATGAGTATCTAATATTTAGATGAGTATCTAATATTTAGATGAGTATCTAGTATTTAGATGAGTATCTAATATTTAGATGAGTATCTAATATTTAGATGAGTATCTAATATTTAGATGAGTATCTAATATTTAGATGAGGATCTAATATTTAGATGAGTATCTAATATTTAGATGAGTATCTAGTATTTAGATGAGTATCTAGTATTTAGATGAGTATCTAATATTTAGATGAGTATCTAATATTTAGATGAGGATCTAATATTTAGATGAGTATCTAGTATTTAGATGAGTATCTAATATTTAGATGAGTATCTAATATTTAGATGAGTATCTAATATTTAGATGAGGATCTAATATTTAGATGAGTATCTAATATTTAGATGAGGATCTAGTATTTAGATGAGTATCTAGTATTTAGATGAGTATCTAATATTTAGATGAGTATCTAATATTTAGATGAGGATCTAATATTTAGATGAGGATCTAATATTTAGATGAGTATCTAATATTTAGATGAGTATCTAATATTTAGATGAGGATCTAGTATTTAGATGAGGATCTAGTATTTAGATGAGTATCTAATATTTAGATGAGTATCTAATATTTAGATGAGTATCTAATATTTAGATGAGGATCTAATATTTAGATGAGTATCTAATATTTAGATGAGTATCTAGTATTTAGATGAGTATCTAATATTTAGATGAGTATCTAATATTTAGATGAGTATCTAGTATTTAGATGAGTATCTAATATTTAGATGAGTATCTAGTATTTAGATGAGTATCTAATATTTAGATGAGTATCTAATATTTAGATGAGTATCTAGTATTTAGATGAGTATCTAATATTTAGATGAGTATCTAGTATTTAGATGAGTATCTAATATTTAGATGAGGATCTAGTATTTAGATGAGTATCTAATATTTAGATGAGGATCTAGTATTTAGATGAGGATCTAATATTTAGATGAGTATCTAGTATTTAGATGAGTATCTAATATTTAGATGAGGATCTAGTATTTAGATGAGGATCTAATATTTAGATGAGTATCTAGTATTTTAGATGAGTATCTAGTATTTAGATGAGTATCTATATTTAGATGAGTATCTAATATTTAGATGAGTATCTAATATTTAGATGAGGATCTAATATTTAGATGAGTATCTAATATTTAGATGAGTATCTAATATTTAGATGAGTATCTAATATTTAGATGAGTATCTAATATTTAGATGAGTATCTAGTATTTAGATGAGTATCTAATATTTAGATGAGTATCTAGTATTTAGATGAGGATCTAATATTTAGATGAGTATCTAATATTTAGATGAGTATCTAATATTTAGATGAGGATCTAGTATTTAGATGAGTATCTAGTATTTAGATGAGTATCTAATATTTAGATGAGTATCTAGTATTTAGATGAGTATCTAATATTTAGATGAGGATCTAGTATTTAGATGAGTATCTAATATTTAGATGAGTATCTAGTATTTAGATGAGGATCTAATATTTAGATGAGTATCTAATATTTAGATGAGTATCTAATATTTAGATGAGTATCTAATATTTAGATGAGTATCTAGTATTTAGATGAGTATCTAGTATTTAGATGAGTATCTAATATTTAGATGAGTATCTAGTATTTAGATGAGTATCTAATATTTAGATGAGTATCTAGTATTTAGATGAGTATCTAATATTTAGATGAGGATCTAGTATTTAGATGAGGATCTAATATTTAGATGAGTATCTAGTATTTAGATGAGTATCTAGTATTTAGATGAGTATCTAATATTTAGATGAGGATCTAGTATTTAGATGAGTATCTAATATTTAGATGAGGATCTAGTATTTAGATGAGTATCTAATATTTAGATGAGTATCTAGTATTTAGATGAGTATCTAATATTTAGATGAGTATCTAGTATTTAGATGAGGATCTAATATTTAGATGAGTATCTAGTATTTAGATGAGTATCTAATATTTAGATGAGTATCTAGTATTTAGATGAGTATCTAATATTTAGATGAGTATCTAGTATTTAGATGAGTATCTAATATTTAGATGAGTATCTAATATTTAGATGAGTATCTAGTATTTAGATGAGGATCTAATATTTAGATGAGTATCTAATATTTAGATGAGTATCTAATATTTAGATGAGTATCTAATATTTAGATGAGTATCTAATATTTAGATGAGTATCTAATATTTAGATGAGTATCTAGTATTTAGATGAGTATCTAATATTTAGATGAGTATCTAATATTTAGATGAGTATCTAATATTTAGATGAGTATCTAATATTTAGATGAGTATCTAGTATTTAGATGAGGATCTAGTATTTAGATGAGTATCTAATATTTAGATGAGTATCTAATATTTAGATGAGTATCTAATATTTAGATGAGTATCTAGTATTTAGATGAGTATCTAATATTTAGATGAGGATCTAGTATTTAGATGAGTATCTAATATTTAGATGAGTATCTAGTATTTAGATGAGTATCTAATATTTAGATGAGTATCTAGTATTTAGATGAGTATCTAATATTTAGATGAGGATCTAGTATTTAGATGAGTATCTAATATTTAGATGAGTATCTAATATTTAGATGAGTATCTAGTATTTAGATGAGTATCTAATATTTAGATGAGGATCTAGTATTTAGATGAGTATCTAGTATTTAGATGAGTATCTAATATTTAGATGAGGATCTAGTATTTAGATGAGTATCTAATATTTAGATGAGTATCTAATATTTAGATGAGTATCTAGTATTTAGATGAGTATCTAATATTTAGATGAGTATCTAATATTTAGATGAGTATCTAATATTTAGATGAGTATCTAATATTTAGATGAGGATCTAGTATTTAGATGAGTATCTAATATTTAGATGAGTATCTAATATTTAGATGAGTATCTAATATTTAGATGAGGATCTAGTATTTAGATGAGTATCTAATATTTAGATGAGTATCTAATATTTAGATGAGTATCTAGTATTTAGATGAGTATCTAATATTTAGATGAGTATCTAATATTTAGATGAGTATCTAATATTTAGATGAGGATCTAGTATTTAGATGAGTATCTAATATTTAGATGAGTATCTAATATTTAGATGAGGATCTAATATTTAGATGAGGATCTAGTATTTAGATGAGTATCTAATATTTAGATGAGTATCTAATATTTAGATGAGTATCTAATATTTAGATGAGTATCTAGTATTTAGATGAGTATCTAATATTTAGATGAGTATCTAGTATTTAGATGAGTATCTAATATTTAGATGAGTATCTAATATTTAGATGAGTATCTAGTATTTAGATGAGTATCTAATATTTAGATGAGTATCTAGTATTTAGATGAGTATCTAATATTTAGATGAGTATCTAATATTTAGATGAGTATCTAATATTTAGATGAGTATCTAATATTTAGATGAGTATCTAGTATTTAGATGAGTATCTAATATTTAGATGAGTATCTAATATTTAGATGAGTATCTAATATTTAGATGAGTATCTAATATTTAGATGAGTATCTAGTATTTAGATGAGTATCTAATATTTAGATGAGTATCTAATATTTAGATGAGTATCTAATATTTAGATGAGTATCTAGTATTTAGATGAGTATCTAATATTTAGATGAGTATCTAATATTTAGATGAGTATCTAATATTTAGATGAGTATCTAATATTTAGATGAGTATCTAGTATTTAGATGAGTATCTAATATTTAGATGAGTATCTAGTATTTAGATGAGTATCTAATATTTAGATGAGTATCTAGTATTTAGATGAGTATCTAATATTTAGATGAGTATCTAATATTTAGATGAGTATCTAATATTTAGATGAGTATCTAGTATTTAGATGAGTATCTAATATTTAGATGAGTATCTAGTATTTAGATGAGTATCTAATATTTAGATGAGTATCTAATATTTAGATGAGTATCTAATATTTAGATGAGTATCTAGTATTTAGATGAGTATCTAATATTTAGATGAGTATCTAATATTTAGATGAGTATCTAGTATTTAGATGAGTATCTAATATTTAGATGAGTATCTAATATTTAGATGAGTATCTAATATTTAGATGAGTATCTAATATTTAGATGAGTATCTAATATTTAGATGAGTATCTAATATTTAGATGAGTATCTAATATTTAGATGAGTATCTAGTATTTAGATGAGTATCTAGTATTTAGATGAGTATCTAATATTTAGATGAGTATCTAATATTTAGATGAGTATCTAATATTTAGATGAGTATCTAATATTTAGATGATTATCTAGTATTTAGATGAGTATCTAGTATTTAGATGAGGATCTAATATTTAGATGAGTATCTAATATTTAGATGAGGATCTAGTATTTAGATGAGGATCTAGTATTTAGATTTAGTATTTGTAATGACAAATTTTAGCACACAACATGTGAATACAATCATACAATCCTGTAAACTAATTTAATCCAATCTAAACTGAATTGTTTAAATATCTTTCCATTGACAATGTGTAACAGTTACTTGTATTTTTAATCGGTTTTATAAATTACATAGATTGCCTGATCCAAAGAAAGTCATAATTTAACAGCATTGTTTCAAAGATGAAATAATTAAGTAATGATCTTAAGACTAGTTCTCAATATCAAAATGATATAGTGAACCAGGTTCTAGACTTCATTCTCTCACCAACACACATGTCCAAGTGGCAGTAAGAGGGTGAGTGATTTTTGGCAGACATATGTCCGGCAGCATCACTTTGTTATTTTGCCCTTTATAATGTCACAATGTGGATATTACATTGTTATGTCTTGTAAGATGTCACGTTATTGTGTCCCGTAGGGTATCACATTGTTATGTCTTGTAAGATGTCACGTTATTGTGTCCCGTAGGGTATCACATTGTTATGCCTTGTAAGATGTCGCGTTATTGTGTGCCCTAGGGTATCACATTGTAATGCCTTGTAGGATGTCACGTTATTGTGTCAGGTAGGGTATCACATTGTAATGCCTTGTAGGATGTCACGTTATTGTGTCAGGTAGGGTATCACATTGTTATGTCTTGTAAGATGTCACGTTATTGTGTCACGTAGGGTATCACATTGTTATGTCTTGTAAGATGTCACGTTATTGTGTCACGTAGGGTATCACATTGTTATGTCTTGTAGGATGTCACGATGTTATATCCTATAGAGCTCACGTCGCTGTGTACTATAGAGTGTCACATTTTTATATTCCATAGGATGTCACGTTGTAGTTATGTTCTGTAAGTTCGCAATTTATATCGTGTAGGGTGTCACGCTGTTATGTCCTGTAGTCAGCCATGTTATTTACATGTCCGAAAGGGTGTCACGCTGTTATGTCCTGTAGTCAGCCATGTTATTTACATGTCATATAGGGTGTCACGCTGTTATGTCCTGTAGTCAGCCATGTTATTTACATGTCATATAGGGTGTCACGCTGTTATGTCCTGTAGTCAGCCATGTTATTTACATGTCCTGTAGGGTGTCACGCTGTTATGTCATGTAGTCAGCCATGTTATTTAAATGTCATATAGGGTGTCACGTTGTTATGTCCTGTAGTCAGCCATGTTATTTACATGTCATATAGGGTGTCACGTTGTTATGTCCTGTAGTCAGCCATGTTATTTACATGTCATATAGGGTGTCACGTTGTTATGTCCTGTAGTCAGCCATGTTATTTACATGTCCGATAGGGTGTCACGCTGTTATGTCCTGTAGTCAGCCATGTTATTTACATGTCCTGTAGGGTGTCACGCTGTTATGTCCTGTAGTCAGCCATGTTATTTACATGTCATATAGGGTGTCACGTTGTTATGTCCTGTAGTCAGCCATGTTATTTACATGTCCTATAGGGTGTCACGTTGTTATGTCCTGTAGTCAGCCATGTTATTTACATGTCCTATAGGGTGTCACGCTGTTATGTCCTGTAGTCAGCCATGTTATTTACATGTCCTGTAGGGTGTCACGCTTTTATGTCCTGTAGTCAGCCATGTTATTTACATGTCCTATAGGGTGTCACGCTGTTATGTCCTGTAGTCAGCCATGTTATTTACATGTCCTATAGGGTGTCACAGTGTTATGTCCTGTAGTCAGCCATGTTATTTACATGTCATATAGGGTGTCACGTTATTATGTCCTGTAGTCAGCCATGTTATTTACATGTCATATAGGGTGTCACGCTGTTATGTCCTGTAGTCAGCCATGTTTATTTACATGTCCTGCAGGGTGTCACGCTGTTATATTGTGTCATGCTGTGTGTCACGTTGTGATTACTCACGCTAAACCCGGCTGGGTGGGCGTGTCCCATGTCACTGTTCACGCCAGAGATGTAGCAGCCGAACTTCCTGTTGACGTCTGATCGAATACTATGAGAGCCAGTGGACACTACGGACATGGCGACGCTGTATGTCGGACCAGCGGCCGTCCACTCGATTCTGGAAAGGTAAGGGAAAGTTCGATGGTGCGTTCCTAAGATCAAGGTTGACATGGTGCGTGTTGTGAGTGGTTGGGGGGGGCGTGGTGCGTGTTGTGAGTGGTTGGGGGGGGCGTGGTGCGTGTTGTGAGTGGTTGGGGGGGGGCGTGGTGCGTGTTGTGAGTGGTTGGGGGGGGGCGTGGTGCGTGTTGTGAGTGGTTGGGGGGGGGCGTGGTGCGTGTTGTGAGTGGTTGGGGGGGGCGTGGTGCGTGTTGTGAGTGGTTGGGGGGGGGCGTGGTGCGTGTTGTGAGTGGTTGGGGGGGGCATGGTGCGTGTTGTGAGTGGTTGGGGGGGGCGTGGTGCGTGTTGTGAGTGGTTGGGGGGGCGTGGTGCGTGTTGTGAGTGGTTGGGGGGGCGTGGTGCGTGTTGTGAGTGGTTGGGGGGGCGTGGTGCGTGTTGTGAGTGGTTGGGGGGGGCGTGGTGCGTGTTGTGAGTGGTTGGGGGGCGTGGTGCGTGTTGTGAGTGACCCTGATTTGAACAGACATTTCACCATACAGAGCTGGGACAAGCTCCAGGGAAAATAAGATAAATGTTTTTAAAATAATCAAAACCATGTTCTGTACCACCATTCATTACGTAATCAAGATCTCATGTTCTGTACCACCATTTAATCCATAATCAATATCACATGTTCTGTACCACCATTCATTACGTAATCAAGATCTCATGTTCTGTACCACCATTTATTCCATAATCAAGATCACATGTTCTGTACCACCATTTATTCCATAATCAAGATCTCATGTTCTGTACCACCATTTATTCCATAATCAAGATCTCATGTTCTGTACCACCATTTATTCCATAATCAAGATCTCGTTCTGTACCACCATTTATTCCATAATCAAGATCTCATGTTCTGTACCACCATTTATTCCATAATCAAGATCTCATGTTCTGTACCACCATTTATTCCATAATCAAGATCACATGTTCTGTACCACAATTTATTCAGTAATCAATATCACATGTTCTGTACCACCATTTATTACGTAATCAAGATCTCATGTTCTGTACCACCATTCATTCCGTAATTGGAAGGCATTGATAGTCCGTTAATTTGACATCTACACTCAGCGAAGGTCAAGGTCTTTGCAGTCTCTTTGACTGAACACCAATGTCGGCTTTAAATAATATAAATATTAATAACAATTTGATAATTTGTACCGCGCAGTACCTCAGCAAGAAACTCGGCTCACAGCTCTAAATTCTAATCATCAATGATAATTTTACGACAAAGGAACTCGGAAATGTCGACGAAACTTCAATTCCAATAACGCCCAATATACAGGTGGCATGAATAGAAACCTAGAGATAAAAAAGCAGCTTGGTCAGATTCTGTCGGATTAAGGACGCTAAAGTCAAGTACAGTAGCTTGGTCAGACTTTGTTGGATTAAGGACGCTAAAGTCATTTCTTACTGACTTTCGCTCTAAGTTACATTATTGTTAGTTTTTTAAAATGATAGATATTGGTGTAAGCATTTCGGTAACGTAACAGAAGAAGGATTACTTTGACGAAAGATATCTTAACTTGGAGAAGATATTTTGAATTACATTTAAATTTGTCCACGGACAAAGAGAACGGACACGCTAGGAAAGATATCTTAAATCAGAGAGGCCATTGTGAAGGACGTTTAAATTGGTCCACGGACAAAGAGAACGGACACGCTAGGAAAGATATCTTAAATCAGAGAGGCCATTGTGAAGGACGTTTAAATTGGTCCACGGACAAAGAGAACGGACACGCTAGGAAAGATGTCTAAACTCAGACATTGTCAAATATATTTAAATTTATCCACAAACAAAAGATAGGAGTCGCTAGGAATGTTTGTGGCCAAATTGTTCTTCACGTTAATGACAGTGTTTGGGGGGGGGGTCTTCCGGGTTTTGTAGGGAAAGGGAGGGGGAGGGCTGTGTTGTCATCACAATTTGGGGGAAAGAAAAAAACAACTACAGAATTTCGAAATTCAGCTGCCAGGTCAGTTCTGAGAGCAAAAATTCACGACAATATCAATCCGCTACTTCAGTCATTTCATTGGCACGGATTGATGATAAAACTGAACGCTTTCTGTCACAACTTCTTTTCTGACTCAAACCCTTCCTATCTTACTGAACGTCCATCTGTCTTCTTAACCATTTATGAACCACCTTCTTCTGCAGACACACGTATTCTATATGTGCCTAAGACACTGCAGACACACGTATTCTATATGTGCCTAAGACACTGCAGACACACGTATTCTATATGTGCCAAAGACACTGCAGACACACGTATTCTATATGTGCCTAAGACACTGCAGACACACGTATTCTATATGTGCCTAAGACACTGCAGACACACGTATTCTATATGTGCCTAAGACACTGCAGACACACGTATTCTATATTTGCCTAAGACACTGCAGACACACGTATTCTATATGCATTAAGAACACATCTCTTCAAACTGCACTAAGAAAACATCTCTTCAAACTGCACTAAGAACACATCTCTTCAAACTGCACTAAGAAAACATCTCTTCAAACTGTATTAAAAACACATCTCTTCAAACTGCACTAAGAAAACATCTCTTCAAACTGCATTAAAAACACATCTCTTCAAACTGCACTAAGAACACATCTCTTCAAACTGCACTAAGAACACATCTCTTCAAACTGCATTAAAAACACATCTCTTCAAACTGCATTAAGAACACATCTCTACAAACTGCACTAAGAACACAGCTCTTCAAACTGCATTAAAAACACATCTCTTCAAACTGCACTAAGAACACATCTCTTCAAACTGCACTAAGAACACATCTCTTCAAAGTGTACTAAGAACACATCTCTTCAAACTGCATTAAAAACACATCTCTTCAAACTGCACTAAGAACACATCTCTTCAAACTGCACTAAGAAAACATCTCTTCAAACTGTAATTTGTAAATTAAGAATCAAGCATTTCTCTGAATAATAAACGTATTTTATGTGCACCATGACGTCATTATATATTGTTGAAATAATTAGTATACCAACATTTTAAATTAAATATTTTTATAAATATGTTATAAGTTACTTGCTTTATGTAAAGCACTGTGAGTCCAGCTAATTGCTGGCGTACTATAATTTATCAAATTATTATTATTATTATTATTACAAATGAGGCTTCACTTAATTGCACTGCGTCCCAAAGGGGGGGCGGGCTTTGTTGCTGTACTTCACAACCCGGAGGCTTCGTTCCTCTCTATGACAGAATAGTAATTTCTGAGTTTTCAATGCGGTCAACATACTTTCATTTTTTTATAACTTCGCAGTGAATTGTTGAAAAGCCTAACTTACACACACACACAAAAAAAAACACATTGTAATAGACCCTTGCTCATTTCCATTTTTAGAGCTTCTCTATGTGCAAGAATTATTAGTTGTGTGCAGCAGAGTGCAGATGTGTAACAACTAACAGAATTTGACTATTTGCCAGAAGCATCAGAGGTGTCTATCTGCAAGAATTAGTATTCGTGTTTTCAGATGAAAGAGGGGCATATATGTGAAAGAATTATTATCTCTGTGTCCACGTCCTGTTCTTTGTACAATAATTATTAGTTGAGTGTATGTATGTTAGCAAGAATAATTAGCTGTATGTAAATTTGTAAGATTAATGAAACTTGTCTATGAGCAATAATTATTAGCTGCGTCTATGTGCAAGAATTTTTAGTTTTGTCTATGTGAACGAATAAATAGCTGTGTGTTAATATGCACCCCTTTTATTTCTTTCAAGTAGGGACACCGCTAATAATTCTTGAAAATAGACATGTTTATTGTACATAGACACATAAATAATAATTCTAACTTATAAACGACCTTTATAATTCTTGCACATAGATAAGCGGCTAATAATTCTTGAACACAAACACCCGAATATTTCTTGTACACGACACACAATTTAAAATATTTGCAAATAGAAAATCATGTCTGTGGAAAATTGACAGAAGGCTATTAATTCTTGCACATAGACACACGGATATTCTTGCACATAGAATATAGACACACGAATATTCTTGCACATGGACACACGAATATTATTGCACATAGACACAAGGATATTCTTGCACATAGACACGGATATTATTGCACATAGACACAAGGATATTATTGCATTTAGACACACGGACATCCTGTTAATATATCCGGCCTACAGCCACACGGCTAATACTTGCTTACTTTGTATTCAGCGGCGTATCGTCAAGAAGAATGCTGTGGAAATATCTGTTTTCGACCACAAGATTGACTTTGTTGCGCAGGTGCAACACAGCAGATCTGAGCGTAGATCAAAAGGCTTTGTTCATATAGCTGGACTAATTCATCGAAATACAATTTTGAAAATCATGGGATGTTTTGTAGTTCGATAGAAATAGTTTATTTTTTATATATGTAGATAGAAATACTTCATCAATTATGTAATTACTGACTGCTTTTTTTTGTTTTACACACACCAGCACTTGATACATTGCAATCAGTTGATACATTACAATCACTTGATACACTACAATCATTTGATACATTACAATCACATGGATGGAATGCACAACACTCAGTCAAACTATATGCATCTGATTTTCTTATACGCTTTGTACTACCCTCTTTTGGCCCGTACACACGTCACTAAATTACTCTCTTTGTACTATACTGGTTGTTTGCATTACATTCGCTTGATCCGTATACACCAGTGATGGCGAAACTTTTTGGGTCCACGTGCCCAAAATTCAATTAAAACCTACTTATATATAGCAAAGTACCTACACCAAGTGCCAGCAAAGTGGTTTGATTAAGGACATAATATTTTAGTTGCGTGCCGGCTGATGAGGCCGTCTGTGGCACGCGTGGCATAGGTTCCCCATCACTGGTATATGCTATAGTCTGGATTCAATACACAATAACGGCCCAATGTAGGCCACTCGCTGTATATCTATGTACTACACAAGTTTGTCCCCTTTAATACTGATTTGGCCTGTTGTTACCCCCCCCCAAATAAGTCCAATGCAAAATACTTTCGCTGGGCCTCCATGTTACACACTAGTAAGTTCCATTTGTTCTATAATAGTTATTTAATCTGTTGTAATCCCCCCACAAGTTCAACATAAAATATGCTCGCTCGGTGTGCATGCACTGCAATGACTTAGCCTCTATGCACAACACTTTCATGGTGTGCATGCACTGCAATGACTTAGCCTCTATGCACAACACTTTCACGGTGTGCATGCACTGCATTGACTTAGCCTCTATGCACAACACTTTCACGGTGTGCATGCACTGCAATGACTTAGCCTCTATGCACAACACTTTCACGGCCTCCATGCACTCAAATTTCTTTATTCTTTTTTAGTTCTTAAATAATGTCTAAATTGTTTAGTAAAAAAAAGGATTACCGTATATACTCGTTCTATAGCCCGTTCGTTCATAAGCCGATCCCCCCCCCTTTTTGGAAGGGAAAAGTATTAAAAGTGTATAACCCGATCGCAAGCCGACCCCCCAAAAATAATAGGACAGATTTAAAAAATAGTACACATTTTTTTAACACTACAAACTAAATCGGTCATTATGATTGTTTACTTTGTACTGCCTATCTTTGTCTTTCTGCTCTTTGTTAAGCAAGAGTTACCGGTATTTTTAAAAAAAAATTATTTGGTAAACAGTGACGAAAGCGCGTACATTAAAATCCGTGTTTGAAAACAAAATTTTGTAAAACAATTTATTATAACGTTCACAAAAATAAATAAAATGATTAAATAAGGTAAGTGCTGATTTTCCATAGTATATTATAGCTTCTGATAGAGCAGTCGAATCTTGTAGAATGTAGAAAACGACATTGATAATCTACAATAACAACACCGTTATTCAATATCCATGCAAAAATCATCTATGACCCGCTCATAAGCCGACACCCCCACTTTTCCCCCTAGATTTTGTCCAAAAAAAATTCGGCTTGCGAACGAGAATATACGGTAATCTTTTACTTGCATAACTTGAAGTTACTGATGAATGATAAACTATGCCAAGATTAAAGTTAAGCAACTCGACTCACCTCCACATGTAAAAGACGTAAAAAAGTGAAGTGGGCAGTAGGGTGACCAGTGATATGTCACCAGACGCGTCACTCAATTTGTCAAACTCGCAATGAAGAGAGACCTCTTGTATCACTAACACAGTTGAAGATGCGGTTAGAACTCCGGGTGTTAAGATATCAAGCTATGAAGACATAGATCAGAAGATGCGGTTAGAACTCTATTTATCATGACAACAATTGAACAATGAAGCAATGCAGCACTGTCACAAGACAAACAACATACACTCTATACAAGTTATGATGCACTGTCACAGGGTAAACAACATACACTCTATACGCACTATGCTGCACTGTCAGAAGGCAAGCAACATACACTCTATACGAGCTATGCTGCACTGTTACGGGGAAAACAACATACACTCTATACGAGCTATGAGCGTGTCTGTTAGAAGGAAGGATTAGACAGAGACGTGACGATTATTTTCAAAGCAAACTCTTTTATGCATAGGAAATAACTTAAACACAAACTGTGTACCTTGCAAAATAAATATCTCGTTTTATCAATTAACACAAAACTATACCCATGCCCCAAAATAAATATCTCGTTTTATCAATTAACACAAAACTATACCCATGCCCCAAAATAAATATCTCGTTTTATCAATTAACACAAAACTATACCCATGCCCCAAAATATTCCATTACACGTCAGCCAAAACATCGGCATTAGGAATCTTCGTCAACATGACGTCATCATACCAAATAAAAAGGAAGGTTGTAAGACTGAACTCACTCTCTCATATCCATCAGTGAGGGTGTAATCTGTGGACCTATCTGCTAATTTCACGGTGACTACGGTTCCGATCTTTCCAAACACATTTAGCGTCTTCGTACCCGGAAAGTCAATCCAAAAAATGAACTCCGTCGCGGCCAGGTGGAAGGGCATGACCATTTCTGTTGATAGATTGTGCGTCAATTCAGTATTTTAGTTTTATTTTAGTTTTGAGCAAATTCTTCTAATAGGTAATAAAAAATATTCATCTTTCATTTTTTGTTATCCGGTAATTAACCAGTTTCGTGTACTTTAGAGAGCAATCGTAGAGATATTAAAACCCCAAATAGTTTAAAAATTGGGTTGTAACTTTGTCTCCTTAAAAAATTCATTGGTGCGTGGAAACGGAAGAAATGATTTAGTAACAATATTTTATCATTACTTACATCAAGCTTTTGCATTTCAATTGGATAGAAATAATGTTCAATAGCTTCATAGTTTTAAATATTACATTTAGGAACACTTCACATACATATTTAAATGTAATTGTACATTTCACTAATTATTTGTACATCTATAATTCACCAATATGTTCCATTAACTAGTGAAATGTTGTAATATTTTATTAGTCAACTGGACAACTTAAAATAATTTGTAAAAATTTTAATCATGTTTGATTGGCTAAAAATATACATATAATATAATACGTAATGAAAACATATCTAAAAGCTTTGCAAAAAAAAATAATAATAAGTCATCTTACTAACTTCAATAGTAGTAAAGTTATTATTAGAATATTTTGTTTGATTTTTTAAAACCCTCTTTCTTTATTTATAACGAGCAACAAAGCCCGTCCAAGGACATTCCGCCACCGTTCGGTGGCATTTTGTAACTCCCCTCCAACAAACCGTCTCAACCATGTCAAAAATACTATTCATTATAGTTTAAAAAAATAACTCGTAAAAACAGAGCCTTTGACTATAAATCCCAACGCGCATAACTCAAAATAAAGTCTTGGAAGAAATACTGCACAAAAAATAACTCTTTTTGAACGTCCGCGTAAACGTGTTCAATATGATTGGCTGTAGGAGTCATGTGTTTTTGAGGGACCAATCGCTATGATGATCGGACAGAAAATTGCCTTTTATTATATAGGAAGACCGGACAGAACATTGCCTTTTATTATATAGGATTGCCGTTAACTTTGAAACCCTGTGAACAATTCTAACTTAATTTTTCACATTTAAAAAAATAATTAAAATATTGAGTTACCACATTGGCAGATCATATATTCTCAGTTCAAAATACAGTAATGTTGAACCTCTAATAACGAGCTCCTCTCAAAACGAGTAATTCACTTAACGAACGAAAAATGTGAAGAAGTTGCTCCCTTAACGAGCGATATTTCGTATGAGTTACGCAGAAAAAGGTATTCCCTTTTTCCGACATTCATTTGTGAGCAAGGACTTCCGCACCTGTGCCCTAGTGTGTGTTTAGCACTTGGTCTGTTAGCGTATTGTTTTCGTGTGATCACCTGTTTTTACAAATATTGTATTCAGACAGTATTCGAAATTTTTTTATTTGCAAAGTGTAATAACCTGAGCTACAATGTCTTCGAGGGAAAAACAACAAGAAGACCATCATAAGAAAGAGATTAAAAAAACTGTTGAAATAAAACGTAAAATCTTTGAAAGCGACAACAAGGTGTGAGCGTGGCTGATCTAACGCGCACATACAATCTGTCAACATCAACGATCTGCACTATTCTGGAGAACAAAACCAAAATTGGTTAACTGGATGCTTCAAAGGAGTGTCAAGAATGTCTACGAAACGGTTACGACACATTGCCGTCAAATTTTTTAACGTTGGCAAAATCAAATGTCATGTCTTAAGACAGTTTTCTAGTTAAAAGGATAAATTATTCGTTATAAATTCACATACTTATTTACGTTTTTTTTTGTTTCAAATCTGAATTGTATTCCAATTTTTTACACTCTTTAACAATTCAATAAGTAATTTTATTCGAATAAAAGTTAAAACAAATTTATGAAAAATTGGTATATTTGCAGCATGGAACGAATTATCGTACTTGACATTCATTTGTATAGTAAAAATTGTTTAATTTAACGAGTCATTTGCTTAACGATTAAGATTCTGTAACGAATTATGCTCGATATGAGAGGTTACACTGTAGTAGCAATAGCAGCACTAGTAGTAGTAGTAGCAGTAGCAGTAGCAGTAGTAGTAGTAGCAGTAGCAGCAGTAATAGTAGTACTAGTATCAGTAGCAGTAGTAGTAATATTAGTAGTAGTAATAGTAGCAGTAGCATTAGTAGTAGTATTAATAGTAGTAGTAGTAGTAGTAGTAGTAGTAGTAGTAGTAGTAGTAGTAGTAGTAGTAGTAATAGTAGCAGTAGTAATAGTAGTACTAGTATCAGTAGCAGTAGTAGTAATAGTAGTAGTAGTAGTAATAGTAGCAGTAGCATTAGTAGTAGTAGTAATAGTAGTAGTAGTAGTAGTAGTAGTAGTAGTAGTAGTAATAGTAGCAGTAGCAGTAACAGTAGCAGTATAAGTAGTAATAGAAGCAGTAGTAGTCATAATAGAAGAAGTAATAGCAGCAGTAGTAGAAGTAGTAGTAGTGTTAGTAGTGGTGGTGGTAGTAGTAGTAGAAGTAGTAGTAGTGTTAGTAGTGGTGGTGGTAGTAGTAGTAGAAGTAGTAGTAGTAGTAGTGGTGGTGGTAGTAGTAGTAGAAGTAGTAGTAGTGTTAGTAGTGGTGGTGGTAGTAGTAGTAGAAGTAGTAGTAGTAGTAGTAGTAGTGGTGGTGGTAGTAGTAGTAATAGAAGTAGTAGTAGTGTTAGTAGTGGTGGTGGTAGTAGAAGTAGTAGTAGTAGTAGTAGTGGTGGTGGTAGTAGTAGTAATAGAAGTAGTAGTAGTGTTAGTAGTGGTGGTGGTAGTAGTAGTAGAAGTAGTAGTAGTAGTAGTAGTGGTGGTGGTTGTAGTAGTAATAGAAGTAGTAGTAGTAGTAGTGGTGGTGGTAGTAGTAGTAGAAGTAGTAGTATTAGTAGTAGTAGTGGTGGTGGTAATAGTAGTAATAGAAGTAGTAGTAGTAGTAGTGATGGTGGTAGTAGTAGTAGAAGTAGTAGTAGTAGTAGTAGTAGTAGTAGTGGTGGTGGTAATAGTAGTAATAGAAGTAGTAGTAGTAGTAGTGGTGGTGGTAACGGTTAAAAGCGAAGCAATCATTGAGTTTTAGCTCAAATTAACTGTAACCTTCCTCTGGGGTATTTCGATAGTTTATAATAAAATACTCGGGATTTTTTTTCTTTGATTTTTGCAATCATATGCCAATAATCATTGTCATTGTCATTGTACTCACACAATCTTAAATAAAATTTTCATAATTATTCTATTTCCGCTATTCTGATGCAAATAATATAACCATTATACTTACACAATGATATAACCATTATACTTACACAATGATATAACCATTTTACTTACACAACGATATAACCATTATACTTACACAATGATATAACCATTATACTTACACAATGATATAACCATTATACTTACACAATGATATAACCATTATACTTACCCAACGATATAACCATTATACTTACCCAACGATATAACCATTATACTTACACTATGATATAACCATTATACTTACACTATGATATAACCATTATACTTACCCAACGATATAACCATTATACTTACCCAATGATATATCGGCTAACTGTGCACCCACATCACATGTCCCAAAATCTTCTTTCCATTTCGCCTTACAGTTGCCACTAATGACTCCAATAGGTTCAGATGACGTCAGAGTTGTGACTATTTTTTTAATGAATTTAAAAAAAAACAAGAAAAGTTTTGACTAAGCCTGGTAGGCACTACGTATATCAATCACGGCGTCGTACCATGCAACACGACAGTCTTTGGCCTGCGTTTAACGCCGCGGTATACCTAGCCAAAACATTGGCTGCGTGTACGGCCGCGGTATATCTAGCCAAACCAAAAAAACTTCTTTTAAAATGTTCATTCATAGACTCTAATTAATGACGAGGATTTCCCCGCCCCTAAAAAAGTTCCTCCCGGGGCATTCACCCCCCTTTGCCCCCCAGCTACGCCACTATACCCGGGTATAATCAGGTTAATTGTTTAATCACCGGGATGGTAACTGGCAAAAACATGTTTTAATATCAACATTCATGGGGGGGCCGGTGGCATTCCAAAGTTCTTGCAAAAAAATGGACAACTTCACTAGTCTCTCCCCCCTCCTCTCTCAACCACCAACTCTACATCATCGCTTTTCGACTCATTACGTCATCATTGTAATATCATAGCCCAATCCCCACTCATCCGATCTGACATGAAGACTACACATCAGAACTAATATGACACTTACTAATTTGGCTGAAAAAGTCTGTGGAGTTATTATAATCACAGAATGAGAACATGAATGAACTTCGGCTGTGGGAGATGAAAACATTACAAATGTACGCGATTTTATAAAGATTTATTAATTTGTTTAAATAATTTTTATTAAGATTTTACATTTTAAAGTGTCCTACTCTACATCCCTTGACTTCACCAACCTACCACACTCTAATCTTATATTACATACCACACTCTAATCTTATATTACATACCACACTCTAATCTTATATTACATACCACACTCTAATCTTATATTACCTACCACACTCTAATCTTATATTACCTACCACACTCTAATCTTATATTACCTACCACACTCTAATCTTATATTACATACCACACTCTAATCTTATATTACATACCACACTCTAATCTTATATTACATACCACACTCTAATCTTATATTACCTACCACACTCTAATCTTATATTACATACCACACTCTAATCTTATATTACATACCACAGTCTAATCTTATATTACATACCCAACTGTAATCTTGTATTACATACCACACTCTAATCTTATATTACCTACCACACTCTAATCTTATATTACCTACCACACTCTAATCTTATATTACATACCACACTCTAATCTTATATTACATACCACACTCTAATCTTATATTACATACCACACTCTAATCTTATATTACATACCACACTCTAATCTTATATTACCTACCACACTCTAATCTTATATTACCTACCACACTCTAATCTTATATTACATACCACAGTCTAATCTTATATTACATACCCAACTGTAATCTTGTATTACATACCACACTCTAATCTTATATTACCTACCACACTCTAATCTTATATTACCTACCACACTCTAATCTTATATTACATACCACACTCTAATCTTATATTACATACCACACTCTAATCTTATATTACCTACCACACTCTAATCTTATATTACCTACCACACTCTAATCTTATATTACCTACCACACTCTAATCTTATATTACATACCACACTCTAATCTTATATTACCTACCACACTCTAATCTTATATTACATACCACACTCTAATCTTATATTACATACCACACTCTAATCTTATATTACCTACCACACTCTAATCTTATATTACCTACCACACTCTAATCTTATATTACATACCACAGTCTAATCTTATATTACATACCCAACTGTAATCTTGTATTACATACCACACTCTAATCTTATATTACCTACCACACTCTAATCTTATATTACCTACCACACTCTAATCTTATATTACATACCACACTCTAATCTTATATTACATACCACACTCTAATCTTATATTACCTACCACACTCTAATCTTATATTACCTACCACACTCTAATAATCTTATATTACCTACCACACTCTAATCTTATATTACCTACCACAGTCTAATCTTATATTACATACCCAACTGTAATCTTGTATTACATACCACACTCTAATCTTATATTACCTACCACACTCTAATCTTATATTACCTACCACACTCTAATCTTATATTACCTACCACACTCTAATCTTATATTACCTACCACACTCTAATCTTATATTACCTACCACACTCTAATCTTATATTACCTACCACACTCTATATATAATCTTATATTACATACCAAACTCAATCTTATATTACCTACCACACTCTAATCTTAAATTACATACGACACTCTAATCTTATATTACATACCACACTGTAATCTTTATTCCACACTTCCTAACTTCCATTACCGAAAACCCTCTAATATTTCCTCCACCTCTCCTAGATTTCCATATCCAATACAATCTAATTTTCACTGCGTAATCATTTAATTTGTCCGACTGGAAAATTAATGTATTATTCACCTAGCATCTCTTTTCCTTGCTATAGACGACACGTCTTATTTCTACCACACCTCACTTAACAAAATATGCCTTACCTTTCCACACACGTATTATCTCTACCACACATCTCTTACCTTTCCATAGTGAAGGGATCAACAGCCCCGATCCTGCCTTGGTAAACTTTGTTGTTGATAGTAACGACAAAGTTTTTTAAAAACGAGACTCTCATTGTGATGTTCAACTGAGTTTCCTCCAGTGTGACGATGTGAAACGTCGGGTTTTGCCTGAAACAACAATGACATTTAGATACGAAAGAATCCAGCCAGGGTGCGTTCTAATTTGACGCAAATTTTCAGAACATAGTTGCTACTTTAAATGAATTTAGAATTGTAATTAAAACAGACGAAATGTTTCCCGCAATTTAAATTTTACAAAATACTTAAACAGTATTTTTGAATTCTATTCTCAATTTTTATTAATTTAAAGAAACTATTTTGCTGCTTAAGACATTGACAACACCGTGAGCTGCACAAGATGTTTTATTTTTCATTGTTACAATTATTGACGTTTTAGTAATATAGTTCAGCATCTTATCTTTTGCGTTAGTCATGTTTTCTAGCTAGTAACAGAACAACATTTCTGAAGTAAAAGTTTCTTCAGACGTCTTATCTCATGTCAACACTTTCTCAGGATTTCATTTCTTTAAAACAAAGAAATATGAATGAGATAAGTTGAAAAATTTTAAAAATAGTTTGAGCTGTGGTAGTAGTCAGCTAATGGAAGATATAGATGGATGTAAGCTGATCTTGTCACCTACCAATAGTATGAGCTAGTGTAGTAGTCAGCTAATGAAAGATATAGATGGATGTAAGCTGATCTTGTCACCTACCAATAGTATGAGCTGTGGTAATAGTCAGCTAATGAAAGATATAGATGGATGTAAGCTGATCTTGTCACCTACCAATATTATGAGCTGTGGTAGTAGTCAGCTAATGAAAGATATAGATGGATGTAAGCTGATCTTGTCACCTACCAATAGTATGAGCTGTGGTAGTAGTCAGCTAATGAAAGATATAGATGGATGTAAGCTGATCTTGTCACCTACCAATAGTATGAGCTGTGGTAGTAGTCAGCTAATGAAAGCTATAGATGGATGTAAGCTGATCTTGTCACCTACCAATAGTATGAGCTGTGGTAGTAGTCAGCTAATGAAAGATATAGATGGATGTAAGCAGATCTTGTCACCTACCAATAGGTATGAGCTGTGGTAGTAGTCAGCTAATGAAAATATAGACAGGTGTTAGCATATTTTTGAAACCTACAAATGTATACTCCAGAAGTAACTCTTAGACCAAACGCTGAGAGGATGAGCCAGGAAAGAAGCCACCGATTCACCAGGTTCTAACATGACTACCGTAAGGGTGAAACTGGCTTCACTGTTAAATTCATATGTCCAAGAATGAGAGATGCCATCTTGTTTTGGCCTGTTGGAAACAAAAATATGTTGACCTGTTGGGAAGGGTCATTAAAAATTATATGATATTACATAGAATGAGAAATTATATGACATTTCTTATACAGATATAGTAGATATATACAAACCTTAAAATTGAATAACAAACCAGAAGGTTTTTTCCCTCGTGTGCAATATCCCTTACTAAAATGAATACATGATTCCATGGGACTGTCTGATTGACATTATGATGCATCCGTTTAAAACGATAAAATCATTTATTAAATTAAGTATTTAATGAGCAATTGTATGACTAAAAAAACGAATTGCATCAACACAGTCAAACATATTTGGTTAGATTTAAGTAAGGACTAGTGACGACATCAACACACTTCCTGCCATGCATTTATCAAGATAGATTTATGTAATTTATGTGTACATTGTTCATGCTAGACTAAGGAGTAGCTGTGTCATATAGACCAGGATACGTCGTGTACATGTCGATGGAACGTGTCATATAGACCAGGATACGTCTTGTACATGTCGATGGAACGTGTCATATAGACCAGGATACGTCGTGTACATGTCGATGGAACGTGTCATATAGACCAGGATACGTCGTGTACATGTCGATGGAACGTGTCATATAGACCAGGATACGTCGTGTACATGTCGATGGAACGTGTCATATAGACCAGGATACGTCGATGGAACGTGTGTACATGTGTCATGATGCGTCGTGTGTGTACAGTTGTCAGGATGGGTCATGTGTGTACAGGTTTCAGGATGTGTTGTTTGTGTACATATGTCAGGGTCGTGTGTGTACAGGTGTCAGGATGATTATTATGTGTACCGTTGCCATGATGGGTCGTGTGTGTACACATAATGTACATACTTACAAGAAGGCCGTGTCAACGATATATCGCGTGACCCTTCCCCGCCTGATTGTTACTGAATCTTCGAGTCTGTCCCCTTTCTTTCTGTTGGTAGTTATCGCTACCTGACATTTGATCAAAGAAAATCAGTGTTTTAGGTGGTCATCAGTGTTTTAGGTGGTCATCAGGGTTTTAGGTGGTCATTTCAGGTTTTCCGAGTATCAATCATAGCTCTTATTATGATATTTCAATTAATAACGTCTTGTTTGTTCAAAATACATAACATATAGTATGTTTATTTACATAACATATAGTATGTTTATTTACATAACATATAGTATGTTTATTTACATAACATATAGTATGTTTATTTACATAACATATAGTATGTTTATTTACATAACATATAGTATGTTTATTTACATAACATATAGTATGTTTATTTACATAACATATAGTATGTTTATTTACATAACATATAGTATGTTTATTTACATAACATATAGTATGTTTATTTACATAACATATAGTATGTTTATTTACATAACATATAGTACGTTTATTTACATAACATATAGTACGTTTATTTACATAACATATAGTATGTTTATTTACATAACATATAGTATGTTTATTTACATAACATCAAGTATGTTTATTTACATAACATATAGTACGTTTATTTACATAACATATAGTATGTTTATTTACATAACATATAGTACGTTTATTTACATAACATATAGTACGTTTATTTACATAACATATAGTATGTTTATTTACATAACATCAAGTATGTTTATTTACATAACATATAGTACGTTTATTTACATAACATATAGTATATTTATTTACATAACATATAGTATGTTTATTTACATAACATATAGTATGTTTATTTACATAACATATAGTATGTTTATTTACATAACATATAGTATGTTTATTTACATAACATATAGTACGTTTATTTACATAACATATAGTACGTTTATTTACATAACATATAGTATGTTTATTTACATAACATATAGTATGTTTATTTACATAACATCAAGTATGTTTATTTACATAACATATAGTACGTTTATTTACATAACATATAGTACGTTTATTTACATAACATATAGTACGTTTATTTACATAACATATAGTATGTTTATTTACATAACATCAAGTATGTTTATTTACATAACATATAGTACGTTTATTTACATAACATATAGTATGTTTATTTACATAACATATAGTATGTTTATTTACATAACATATAGTATGTTTATTTACATAACATATAGTATGTTTATTTACATAACATATAGTATGTTTATTTACATAACATATAGTACGTTTATTTACATAACATATAGTACGTTTATTTACATAACATATAGTATGTTTATTTACATAACATATAGTATGTTTATTTACATAACATCAAGTATGTTTATTTACATAACATATAGTACGTTTATTTACATAACATATAGTATGTTTATTTACATAACATATAGTACGTTTATTTACATAACATATAGTACGTTTATTTACATAACATATAGTATGTTTATTTACATAACATCAAGTATGTTTATTTACATAACATATAGTACGTTTATTTACATAACATATAGTATGTTTATTTCTTCTATTTAGTACTATAATTGTCTTATTCAAAATTTTCTGAAAATTATCAGTTTAGTTAAATTAATTAAATTAGTTTATCAGTGTAACACGTTGATGTGACAGTGTTGTGGGAGAGCAGCCAACAGTTGTGACTGGACAAGTTAGGACACAATCACGTAGTAGGACAACACAATGGCGACAAGTTAGGACACAATCACGTAGTAGGACAACACATTGGCGACAAGTTAGGACACAATCACGTAGTAGTACAACACATTGGGGACAAGTTAGGACACAATCACGTAGCATGACAACACATTGGGGACAAGTTATGACACAATCACTTAGCATGACAACACATTGGGGACAAGTTAGGACACAATCACTTAGCATGACAACACATTGGGGACAAGTTATGACACAATCACTTAGCATGACAACACATTGGGGACAAGTTATGACACAATCACTTAGCATGACAACACTTTGGGGACAAGTTAGGACACAATCACTTAGCATGACAACACATTGGGGACAAGTTATGACACAATCACTTAGCATGACAACACATTGGGGACAAGTTATGACACAATCACTTAGCATGACAACACATTGGGGACAAGTTATGACACAATCACTTAGCATGACAACACATTGGGGACAAGTTATGACACAATCACTTAGCATGACAACACATTGGGGACAAGTTATGACACAATCACTTAGCATGACAACACATTGGGGACAAGTTATGACACAATCACTTAGCATGACAACACATTGGGGACAAGTTATGACACAATCACTTAGCATGACAACACATTGGGGACAGGTTAGGACACAATCACGTAGTCGGACAACACATTGGCAGAGAGGAGATTGAATACATTCTTAAACTTTGACATATGTACATAAAAAGCAATTGTTAGTCTCACATTCAGATACACAGATACCAAGATACCAGATATGCGTTAGGTCGAGGTGGACCTCTCTTATAAATGACTTCACCTGGATTTTATAGGCCATAGTCCCTAGTAGGAAGTGAACTTGATCTTTTTCGCCTACTTTTGGTATGGCGATGAGGAATCGTAGTCCAAATGAAGAGAAAGCTGAGAATGTGTAGTAGTTTATTTGTTTAAATTGTTAGTCGATCAGTTGTTTGCTGGATGAGTAGGTTGAATTTTTTGTTTAATTTATGGTCGCTACATGGAGTTTGTTCATTTGTGTGGGTTTGGTTCATTTTTTTGGTTGTTGCTTGTTTAATGGGTTTGTATATTTTCAAAGTTAGTTTTATTTTGGGCTTTGATGTTACTCTTTGATTGGTGGTTGTTTGGTTGTGTTGTTATCTATCAACATATCAACATACACACGGAACGGCAGCAATACGAGAACGATAACCAAATAATCAGAAGTGAACATGATTAAGTAAAATTGAAGATGGTGTTCTTAATCACAAATGAGAATGATTAAAAATATTATTTGATTTTTTTAACCTTCAATTGCAAAGTTCGTCAAGATGCTGAAGATTAGCAAGTCCACATGGGCACTAACTCCTAGGATCATCCTGTCTAAACTCCCGCCGAGAACGGTAACTGGATGTGTTTTGTTACGTCTGCGCTGTCCGGAAAGAAACATGTAAAACGTCTAAAATAAAAATCTACAATACATATCTGCCGTAAGAAACATTCGTACGATAACATTTAATTCATTGACGGCAGCTAGAAAGTTCGGAAGTATAGTTTGAAGAGATGAATCTTGAGTGAAGTTTGAAAGACATAAAGAGAATGATTGTACAATCTTGAGTGAAGTTTGAAAGACATAAAGAGAATGATTGTACAATCTTGAGTGAAGTTTGAAAGACATAAAGAGAATGATTGTACAATCTTGAGTGAAGTTTGAAAGACATAAAGAGAATGATTGTACAATCTTGAGTGAAGTTTGAAAGACATAAAGAGAATGATTGTACAATCTTGAGTGAAGTTTGAAAGACATAAAGAGAATGATTGTACAGGGGGACATTATAAATTAGTTTACCTACTAAGATATTTTTAATCCGCAATGTTACTGAGGCCTAAAAGAATGGAAACCAAATTCCTTAGACTTTTATGGAAAGCTATTCGTCTGAACATGGTAGGTTGTTTATCATTTTATTTTTTTAATAAGTTGCTATTAAACGTCCAGTGCATTTCAGTGCCTTTTAGTGCATTTTGAAAACATTTTAAAGCATTTCGAAATAGGGAAAATCCGATTACGTATTTATAAAAAATATTTTCACAAATTGACAAATAAAATAATGCATGCACAAAGAATAATTATAATTAACAATAATAATAGAATACAAAATAATAGTAGTATATAATAGCATTAATAATATGAAATCGTATAAAAATACCTTCAAAAATAAAAAGCGAAGTAGGCTATATCATAATAAATATAGACCAGGGGTGGACAGACCTGTAGTAAGTGAGAGCCATTTTTATTAATATTCAAAAATTGAGAGCCGCATTGAGACATTGTCGCTCACATCCCCACCAATTTTCCCATTAAGCTGCGCGGCTGTGCAGATATCTGACCAACGCTGCACAGCAGTTTATAATTTTACCGCGCAGCAAAATTTTGTAAAATATTGCAAACAAAATGGATGTTGTGCAAATTAGCGCACGAGTTGTATTTTTTTTTACTTTGCACACGGACCAGCTAATATTAGATGGAACATGGGTCCCCACTCGCAATGAAAAATTCCCTTTGTTGATTCATTTTTTTTTAAATTAATTTTTATTTGAATTTAATGACTTAAACATTCAATTGTTTTAATCAAAACCGTATGTTGAAGTAATATATGCGTTACCGTTACTCAATTAAAATAACATTTAAACATGACAATTTATGAATAGAAACACGTTGCATAAGACTCACTGTGAATGGTAATTGCTATGATTATGGTAAGAAGCCTTTGAACTAGGAAGTTTCTTTAAATCTGGTTGGTAGCTAGTAGTAGTGGTGCGAAGAAATTCTGTCAGGTGCTGATTACTAGTTACTGGTGGATGCTTTGATTTTATGAACTTCATTGTGGAATGCAAAGATTCACAGCAGTGTGTTGTACCGAAAATCGATATAGCTTTCTTAAGTTGAGGATATTTTACTTCTGGCACGAGCTTCCAGAAATCCATCACAGATTGTGATTTGCATATCATCGCCAAACCCTGATCTTCCTGTAACTCTGACATCTCCATTTCGGCAGCAGAAGGTTCCATAACAATGTTCATAGGAAGCTGGAAACCATCTTTGATTACGTTTATAATGAATGAATTCATGAGAAAAGCGGAACAGGATTTTAGTTGCCGCAAGTCAATAAATCTATCTTAGAAATCTTCCAGTAATCCTTGTAACCTATTTCTATATGTACCAAACTTTCTAAGTTGAATTCCACCCTCAGAGTATGAGCTAACTCTATTCTGAAGACGAGGAAACTCCCTTAACTTCCATCTCATTCAAGAATCTGTATTTTATTTTGAATGCTAAACAACAGTCTGTATAAGATCGGAAATAAGCTTATCCTTTCCTTGCAACGAAAGGTTCAAAGTTTGTATATGCTGCGTAATGTCAGAAACATCAAATCGTCCATCCAAGCTTCGTCCACCAGCTATGGATAAGACTTGCCTTTTTCTGAAATGAAAGCAGTAATGGGTTCAAGCAAGTCTACTAATCTGTTTAAAACATTGCTGGTAGATAACCACCTAACAACACAGTGAAATGAAAGGTCATCTGGTTTGTCTTCGAGATCTAGCTCAGCAATGCAGTTTTTGACCTGCTGTGATTCTTTCCATTTGAATGAATGAAATTTACAAATTGTAGAACCGTCGTCATTACACTTTCAATTTAAAATATTTGGCTGCAAGATTTTCTCTGTGAATGATGCAGTGTACAGGAAGGATATCCGGATATTTTTTATCATTCGTTAAAGCCCTAACAGACCTATAACATTTTTAACAAACAATGACGACGCTCCATCCGTTGCCACACTTACAAGTATATTTAGTGGTATACCAGCACCCATCAGTATTACAAGTATATTTAGTGCCACACCAGCATCCATCAGTATTACAAGTATATTTAGTGCCACACCAGCATCCATCAGTATTACAAGTATATTTAGTGCCACACACACCAGCATCCATCAGTATTACAAGTATATTTAGTGCCACACACACCAGCATCCATCAGTATTACAAGTATATTTAGTGCCACACCAGCATCCATCAGTATTACAAGTATATTTAGTGCCACACCAGCACCCATCAGTATTACAAGTATATTTATTGGCACACCAGCATCCATCAGTATTACAAGTATATTTAGTGCCACACCAGCATCCATCAGTATTACAAGTATATTTAGTGCCACACCAGCATCCATCAGTATTACAAGTATATTTAGTGCCACACCAGCATCCATCAGTATTACAAGTATATTTAGTGCCACACCAGCACCCATCAGTATTACAAGTATATTTAGTGCCACACCAGCACCCATCAGTATTACAAGTATATTTAGTGCCACACCAGCATCCATCAGTAGTACAAGTATATAATAAATAATAATAAATTGATTATTTATATAGCGCTGTATCCCAGTAAGGAACTGGGCTCACAGCGCTTTACATGAAATAAATAACATTCCTATAAATATTGCATTAACTTTCATATCATAACAAACACAAAAATTACAGTACATTATACATAAGCTACGTTAATCATTTACAAGAAATGTTGTTTCATTAATTTTGAAAATAAATGTTGAAAAGATGTGTCTTAAGTGCAGTCTTGAAGGACTTGGTTGTTTGAATACTACGTATGTGTAATGGTATAGAATTCCATTGCTTGGCTGCACAAAAAGAGAACGACCTTTCACCAAATGTTTTGGTGCGTGTCGTAGGAACAGAGAGAACGCGTGTGTCTGCAGAAGATCGTAGCTGGCGAGTGGGTGAGTAGACCGACAAAAGTTCAGTAAGATACGATGGGCATGAGTCCGAAAAGAAGTTGTGACAGAGAACGGCCAGTTTGTAATCAATACGGGCTTGTATAGGCAGCCAATGAAGTGAGTGAAGAAGTGGAGTAACATGGTCATGTTTTTTTGCCTTGAGCACCAGTCTGGCAGCTGAATTTTGAACTTTCTGTAGTTTTTCAATGCATTGTTTTGGCGCACCAGACAGAAGAGAATTGCAGTAATCCATACGAGCTAGTACCAGAGCACAGACTAGAGTTTTTGTTGCACTAACTGTTAAGTAATGACGGATTGAGCTGATCTGACGAATGGCAGTGTAGGCAGAGCGACAGATGTGATTGATAAAGTTGTTAATAGACATGTTGTCAGAAATAATGTAGCCAAGATTCCTAGTCGATGTTGTGAACAGAATATCCGAACTGGCTACCTGAATTGACTTCGGAAGAGACAAACTACTGCGTGATTTATTGTTGCAAAATAGAAGTGCTTCAGTCTTGTCATCATTCAGCTTGAGTTTGCTGAACGTCATCCAAGACTTTACCTCATCAATGCACTCTTGCATCAATTGGACAGCGGAGTCCAAATTAGAGGGATCTGTGTGAGTATATAGCTGAGTATCATCTGCAAATGATTGGCTTTTAACTGAATGCTTTTCGAGCAGTAGAAGTAGTGGTCTTGTATACAGCACAAAAAGTACCGGACCCAAAACAGAGCCCTGAGGCACACCATAAAGCAAGTCAGCTTTGTGAGAGATACAGCCATCTACTGATACTACCTGTGATCTGTTAGATAAGTATGATTGAAACCAAGCCAGACCAGCACACATCAGTATTACAAGTATATTTAGTGCCACACCAGCACCCATCAGTATTACAAGTATATTTAGTGCCACACCAGCATCCATCAGTATTACAAGTATATTTATTGGCACTCCAGCATCCATCAGTATTACAAGTATATTTATTGGCACACCAGCATCCATCAGTATTACAAGTATATTTAGTGGTATACCAGCATCCATCAGTATTACAAGTATATTTAGTGGTGCACCAGCATCCATCAGTATTACAAGTATATTTAGTGGTGCACCAGCATCCATCAGTATTACAAGTAAATTTAGTGGTGCACCAGCATCCATCAGTATTACAAGTATATTTAGTGGTGCACCAACATCCATCAGTATTACAAGAATATTTAGTGGTGCACCAGCATCCATCAGTATTTGATCAATGGCGTTTTTTAAATTAATACCCCGATTGGTATCTTTCAGTGCCACCAAGTTTAATAGCTCTACTTTTACAGCCGCGTCTAATGAAGCAAAACGAACGTACACCGCCAATTGTGGCGTATCTTGAATATCTGCTAATTCAAAATCAGGGGTCTTATTATTAATAACCCACAATATCAACCCCTTTTAATTCTCTGGGGTGCGGTCGTGTTTTCCTTGATTTATTTGGAAAACCTAAATCTGTTGTTAATTGATTTTTGTTCATGTTCAGGGAAAAAAGGTGTTTCAAAATACTTTGTTTTTTGTCGGGACTTTATTTTTTTTCCCGTTGACTGATATTTCACCTGAAGCGTATTCCTGTTAAGCGTATTTCACAGCTATATATTTCAAAAAAAAAGTTTTAATTTTATCAATTGTTCGCGAGCCGCAGAGTTGACACAGAAGAGCCGCATGCGGGTCGCGACCCGCAGTTTGGCCACCGTTCATATAGACCATTTATAACTTAAATAAGATAAAGTCAGGTAAGAAAAGAAATTTAAAAGAGAGAAGATGAAAAGAGCTTGAGTAAGAGCTGGCCTGGCAGATGAATTTGTGATCTTTGTTACTGTTTTTCTATGAATTGTCTTGTAAACTTAAAAAAAAGACATCTAGTACTGTCAGAAGAGAGAGGATACGAGTTTAGACTAGGCTCCTCGTTGCATTTCTCAAAGAGACTTTATTTTTAAGGAAGATGTGCCTTTTGTAATAGAAATCCTAAAATAAGTAAATAGATTTTAAAAAATTTATGCACACCCACCGACCCAATAGCTCTCTCCCGTAATACCACACCCACCGACCCAATAGCTCTCTCCCGTAGTACCACACCCACCGACCCAATAGCTCTCTCCCATAATACCACACCCACCGACCCAATAGCTCTCTCCCGTAATACCACACCCACCGACCCAATAGCTCTCTCCCATAATACCACACCCACCGACCCAATAGCTCTCTCCCATAATACCACACCCACCGACCCAATAGCTCTCTCCCGTAATACCACACCCACCGACCCAATAGCTCTCTCCCGTAATACCACACCCACCGACCCAATAGCTCTCTCCCATAATACCACACCCACCGACCCAATAGCTCTCTCCCGTAATACCACACCCACCGACCCAATAGCTCTCTCCCGTTGTACCACACCCACCGACCCAATAGCTCTCTCCCGTTGTACCACACCCACCGACCCAATAGCTCTCTCCCGTAATACCACACCCACTGACCCAATAGCTCTCTCCCGTAATACCACACCCACCGACCCAATAGCTCTCTCCCGTAATACCACACCCACCGACCCAATAGCTCTCTCCCGTAATACCACACCCACCGACCCAATAGCTCTCTCCCGTAATACCACACCCACCGACCCAATAGCTCTCTCCCGTAATACCACACCCACCGACCCAATAGCTCTCTCCCGTAGTACCACACCCACCGACCCAATAGCTCTCTCCCGTAGTACCACACCCACCGACCCAATAGCTCTCTCCCGTTGTACCACACCCACTGACCCAATAGCTCTCTCCCGTAATACCACACCCACCGACCCAATAGCTCTCTCCCGTAATACCACACCCACCGACCCAATAGCTCTCTCCCGTAATACCACACCCACCGACCCAATAGCTCTCTCCCGTAATACCACACCCACCGACCCAATAGCTCTCTCCCGTAATACCACACCCACCGACCCAATAGCTCTCTCCCGTAGTACCACACCCACCGACCCAATAGCTCTCTCCCGTTGTACCACACCCACCGACCCAATAGCTCTCTCCCATAATACCACACCCACCGACCCAATAGCTCTCTCCCGTAGTACCACACCCACCGACCCAATAGCTCTCTCCCATAATACCACACCCACCGACCCAATAGCTCTCTCCCGTTGTACCACACCCACCGACCCAATAGCTCTCTCCCGTAATACCACACCCACCGACCCAATAGCTCTCTCCCGTTGTACCACACCCACCGACCCAATAGCTCTCTCCCGTTGTACCACACCCACCAACCCAATAGCTCTCTCCCGTTGTACCACACCCACCGACCCAATAGCTCTCTCCCGTCGTACCTAATTCAGGATTTTTAAAACTTTTAAAATCTTAATGAACCTGCAAAATTATCTTTTTAAATGTAATTAATTTAGTATGTAAAATCAATGTTATTAATGGCTGTGTTTTCTGGATTACTAGTGAATATAATACGACTATGACGTTGCATTTATTTACACTGCTTGAACAATAAATCCGCTAAAAAACAAACCAGCTCTTAAGCAAAATAAATTTATATTCAGGCGATCCTTTATTTAAAAATGACAACACGAACCGTTAAGCTAATTCATTGAATATGTCAAAGAGTTGATTGAACAACAGAAGAGTTGATTGAACAACAGAAGAGTTGATTGAACAACAGAAGAGTTGATTGAACAACAGAAGAGTTGATTGAACAACAGAAGAGTTGATTGAACAACAGAAGAGTTGATTGAACAACAGAAGAGTTGATTGAACAACAGAAGAGTTGATTGAACAACAGAAGAGTTGATTGAACAACAGAAGAGTTGATTGAACAACAGAAGAGTTGATTGAACAACAGAAGAGTTGATTGAACAACAGAAGAGTTGATTGAACAACAGAAGAGTTGATTGAACAACAGAAGAGTTGATTGAACAACAGAAGAGTTGATTGAACAACAGAAGAGTTGATTGAACAACAGAAGAGTTGATTGAACAACAGAAGAGTTGATTGAACAACAGAAGAGTTGATTGAACAACAGAACGATTCCGTGTGATTCCATATTTTTTAAATGTTTTAATTGCTTTTTTTAAAGATTTCTTTTTTTAAACATCGTATTGATAAGAAGTCTGCACTTGTTGACAAAATGAAACAAGTTTAATAATGGATGACAGTAAATTTATGTGGGTTCAGATGTGCATTCCTTGAAAACTGTTCATTTTTGCCGACATATCAAGACAGACATACAGGGGTCCTTGACGTGATAGACAGTATGCTCAGAAGTACTATATATACTGAAATTCATGCGTCTGTGAGAGAGAGAGAGAGAGAGAAAAAAAAGGGGGGGGGGTAAAAAGAGAATACATAATTTGTGCGTAGGTATTATAGGGGCTAAATAAAATATGGTATTTTAGACTGGGTAAATGAAAGAGGAAGCCATGATTTTGATATAGAGGGATAAAAATCTAAATATCTAAATTATACGTAGTAATACAAAGACAAAGTTCAACTGTGACTACAGAAGAAACACGAAATATGAAATACAAGTGGACATCAGATTTATTGACTCATGTACATTTTAACTATATATCAGATTTAAACAGATTTATAAACATCAAATTAAATTTATAGACATCAAAATTATAGACATCAACATCTATAGTAGACATCCAATTTAAAGACATCCAATTTAAAGACATCCAATTTAAAGACATCCAATTTAAAGACATCCAATTTAAAGACATCCAATTTAAAGACATCCAATTTAAAGACATCCAATTTAAAGACATCCAATTTAAAGACATCCAATTTAAAGACATCCAATTTAAAGACATCCAATTTAAAGACATCCAATTTAAAGACATCCAATTTATAGACATCCAATTCATAGACATCCAATTCATAGACATCCAATTCATAGACATCCAATTCATAGACATCCAATTCATAGACATCCAATTCATAGACACCCAATTCATATACACCAAAATTCATATACACCAAAATTCATATGCACCAAAATTCATATACACCAAAATTCATATACACCAAAATTCATATACACCAAAATTCATATACACCAAAATTCATATACACCAAAATTCATATACACCAAAATTCATATACACCAAAATTCATATACACCAAAATTCATATACACCAAAATTCATAGACACCGAAATTCAGACTCATATACATTTCAACTAGAAATCACATTTATAGACATATTTATATAAAACTTGAGATTTATAGACGTATAAAATATAAGACAGATCATGTAAAATTTAAGACAGATTATACTTCGGTTAAGCAAGGTATTAAAAAAAGAAACCTAAATTTAATTACAACATATTAAGTTCATATGCAAGGTAGATCTAATTTTTCTATGTACAGGAATTTAACTACAAGTTTTTTTTTAAAAATGTTTTGACAAATGAATGATCAAACAAATATATAAGACCTCACATGCCCATTAACCATGTAAAACCTTGTTCCCTGACGTGGTTCAGCTGTCGGTTCCCTGACGTGGTTCAGCTGTCGGTTCCCTGACGTGGTTCAGCTGTCGGTTCCCTGACCTGGTTCAGCTGTCAGGTTCCCTGACCTGGTTCAGCTGTCGGTTCCCTGACCTGGTTCAGCTGTCGGTTCCCTCACTTGGTTCAGCTGTCGGTTCCCTGACCTGGTTAAGCTGTCGGTTCCCTGACCTGGTTAAGCTGTCGGTTCCCTGACCTGGTTAAGCTGTCGGTTCCCTGACCTGGTTAAGCTGTCGGTTCCCTGACCTGGTTAAGCTGTCGGTTCCCTGACCTGGTTAAGCTGTCGGTTCCCTGACCTGGTTAAGCTGTCGGTTCCCTGACCTGGTTAAGCTGTCGGTTCCCTGACCTGGTTAAGCTGTCGGTTCCCTGACCTGGTTCAGCTGTCGGTTCCCTGACCTGGTTCAGCTGTCGGTTCCCTGACCTGGTTCAGCTGTCGGTTCCCTGACCTGGTTCAGCTGTCGGTTCCCTGAAGTGGTTCAGCTGTCGGTTCCCTGACGTGGTTCAGCTGTCGGTTCCCTGACGTGGTTCAGCTGTCGGTTCCCTGACGTGGTTCAGCTGTCGGTTCCCTGACGTGGTTCAGTTGTCGGTTCCCTGAAGTTGTTTCAGTTGTCGGTTCCCAGACCTGGTTCAGTTGTCGGGTCCCAGACCTGGTTCAGTTGTCGGGTCCCAGGCCTGGTTCAGTTGTCGGTTCCCGGACGTGGTTCAGCTGTCGGTTCCCTGAAGTTGTTTCAGCTGTCGGTTCCCTGAAGTTGTTTCAGCTGTCGGTTCCCTGAAGTTGTTTCAGTTGTCGGTTCCCTGAAGTTGTTTCAGTTGTCGGTTCCCAGACCTGGTTCAGTTGTCGGGTCCCAGACCTGGTTCAGTTGTCGGTTCCCGGACGTGGTTCAGTTGTCGGTTCCCGGACGTGGTTCAGTTGTCGGTTCCCGGACGTGGTTCAGTTGTCGGTTCCCGGACCTGGTTCAGTTGTCGGTTCCCGGACGTGGTTCAGTTGTCGGTTCCCGGACGTGGTTTAGTTGGTCGGTTCCCTGACGTGGTTCAGTTGGTCGGCTCCCTGACGTGGTTCAGCTGTCGGTTCCCTGACCTGGTTCAGCTATTGTTAGAGTACAGGTACCTCCCCACATGACCTAGATACCGTAAAACTGCCTGGTGTTTTCCCGACACACCTTCAGCACGTCATCAGTGGACATCTTCCTGAGACCAGCAACCAACTTGGCGGTGAACAGAGCGAAACCGAAATGTGCTGTAGAGATGACTTTCTGGGGACGAGATGAACATTTGTTCATGATACAAACAAACACAGACTACTCACAGCTATATGCAAAAAGACCTACAAACACAATACATACAAACAGATACAAACAAACGGGCCTGCACACAGCTATATACAAACAGACCTGCACTCACAGATACATATACAAAAAAGTTACATACAGACAGGCACTCATATACATACAGACAGACATGCACACTTATACATATATACATACAAAAAGACATGCACACTTATACATACATACAGCCAGACAGGCACACAGATAAAACAGACCGGCAGACGACAGATACAGACGTGTTGAGCTCCCCCTAAACTTACCCTAAAGTCCTCGGGCACTGTGTGAGACGCCCCTGACTCTAGCAGGATCCGGTTGATAGGAATGGAAGTGACCATTTCCCTGATGGAGCTGGACGAGCTGACGTCAACCACGGCTGGGGTCAGGCCAAAGTGGACATTGGGGTAGTGGGTCAGCCATCGGTTCGCTAGGGCCACGTCCCCTGTAAAGCCTTGGAGGTGAATTTTCTGGCTCGCTGGCAGGTACTTGAAGGGTAAAGGGTTGAGATTTGTTATACATGATGCTATCTGCTTTACACGGTACTGTGGTGTTCTACATGTAATATCTGCTTTAGGGGTACCATCGGTTACGCCTGGTACTATAAGCTTAAATCGGTACTATTATGTACTACATGATACTATCTGCTTTACCCGGAAATATTGTGTTCTGGCACGATAGTCAATATGGGTGCGACTGCACATAATCAGGCTTATAGATACGTAGGAAGATGTCGTGCAAACAGGTTATGGAAGAGCATGACAAGACGTCACAAAACAACTTATTGGTGTTCGGCATGACACTATTTTGATAACAGTGACAAATTGTATCATTGAATGACAACCACCTTAAACAACAAGCAGCAATGATCTAAAAGACATCTAAAAACTGCCGTGTAGCAAAGTCGTCAGTTAAATCTAATATATTGCCTATTAAAATGAAAATCGGCCGAATCAAATTCGGTATGGGAAATTTAAAATCGATTGTCGCTTTCAAATCCAAATATCGTTTAACAGCCTTGGTCATGGGGGAAAAGAACAGACAGAAACAAACATATTTTAAGAATAAAAAAAATATTCCCACTGGGGGTTTGATCCCAGGACTTTCCGCGTGCAGGGCGGACGTGATAACCACTACACTAAGAATCATATGTTATTCTGTGAAGGAAAAACGAACCTGAACGGCAAGTGAACGCAAGAAGTTTTTTTGTCCCCCCCCCCACACCTTTTCTTTTCATCCCACCACACTTGCCAACTGTAATTTTTAGACCCCAGCTGGAATAATTTATTTTTAAATGTCTATTTCTGTCCGTTCTTTTCCCCCTTTTTCCAAAATGTGATTTAAATTTTAAATAAACTGTTTACCTTCCGTAGGATGGCGATGACGTGGTCCTCTGCCTCTCTGCACGTGATGACCAGTGGTACGTTGAGCTTGGCCGCCACTCGGACCTGTGCACTGAAGGTGAATCTCTGAATCCACTCAGCCGGTGGATGTGTGTAATCCAGGCCACAAGGTCCAAGGGCGACAACTTTCGGCGTCGTCTGGATTGTCTCCTCCAGACTTCTCTCGTGGGCGTCGTAGAAGTAGGCGGCGTTATGGGGTGGGCACCCCAGGGTCACCCACACGTTCTCCTGACTTAGGGTTAACTTGAGGAGTTGGTCATCGGGGCTTATAACTAGAAGGTAGAAATAGATAACATAGATGAGTTTTTACATTAGGGATTATAACTAGAGGGGAGAAATAGATAAATAAGAATAGGTGTTTGTATTCAGGACTTACGCTCCTATTAAGGTGTGTGGCTGCGCAGATATATGACAGACACCGCACAGCAGTTTAGAATTCCCATAAGTTTAGCAAATCTTATAAAATATTGCGAAAATAATGGATGCTATGCACCTTTTCACCCAAATTTGCCAACGGATCATCAAACCTTAGAGTGAGCATTGCTTAAAACTTGAAGGGAGAAATTATTGAAACTTATGACTTATTAAATATAGGGGTACATAGATAACGAACATAAAGAAAAGTGTTTCTTGTTTAGACTTTAAACTCCTGGCTATTTGATTCCTCAGATATATTAGGGGCCGTCCATAAATGACGTCACGCACCTAGGGGGAAGGGGGGTCACAATTTTGTGACGATGCGTGACGAGGGGGAGGGAGGGGGGTTGAAGAAATGTGACGTCACGTCAAAGGGTAACTTTAAATTAAACTTCCACCGAAATATTTGGTCGCTTACAATTTATTTAATGACTTTTTTTTCTTTTTGTTTTCGTTTTTTAAAAATCAGAGCTTCTCAATGTGCCGGTTGGTAGGACATCAGACGCTGGTTGGCGTAAGCTATCAAGACACGAAAATTAAATCTAATTATAATCCTTAAGTTTTAGAACCCCCAAGATAACGTATGAAATTGTTACCCTGCTTCGTTTGATGTTTTACAAGCATGACAAGTGTCTAAAAATGATCTGAATAGGATTATGTGTAGACATTTTAAGTCAAAATTACACGGAATATCATTTTTCTTTAAAGTGGGGGGGGGGAATCTATTTGATAGAATTATAAACGTTTTAAGTTTGATATAATTGTTCGATTGGTTTGTGGTCAAACGCCCCGGCCATTATAGATATAATGATAAATGAGCCCATTTAAAATTAGTCAACTATTCATTACCTTTATTGAATGCATCAAATTCTTGACATTTTCTTCTTAGATCAGTTTTTAAGGCATTAATTTTAAATATCACAGAAAGGATACTTGATACAGTCAAGTCATGCGGATTAAGATTAGGCCTATTGTCCCTCGTGTCAATATAAATGAAAGTAGTGTGGATTTAGGTGTCTTCGTATAGTACGTAGGTAAGAAATCTACATAGTTGTCAAATTTTTTTAAAAAAATGCATTTTCTGGAAGGAACCGGTTCAATACAGGGCATATGTTTCAATGCGTACACGTACATATGACGTATTTTATGTATATCTGGTGGATTGTAGTGGATGTTATATGTCCCAAATGAGTCTGCATTACCCCCAAGAATTCCTTTTTGACACCAGATGAGGTAATTTACCTCTGCTCGCCGACCTCTTTCTTGCGGAATGCCCGTCAGTCCATTGAGGGATTTTTAAAAAAATACATTTCACAAAAATATTATTTTCAAATAATTTTTTTGCTAAGCAAAGACGTTAACCGTGATGATTAATAGTCAATGTTTAATTTGTATGCATTAAAATAAAATGTAATCTAAGGATGTTAAAACAGTTCTTTTTCTGAAGGCCGGTTAAACGTTTTAAAAACCGCGGGTTACAATATTACAATGTAGACCTTCACTAAATAAATAATAAATGCTTAAATGACAATAAAAGTGATTTGAAGCATACTTAGGCCCTATTTTCATATAGAAAATAAGTTTTTTTTTATTTTTATTTTTATCGGTGGGGGGGGGTCAAAACATTGTGACGTATTTTTAGAGGGGGGTCTAACTTTTTGTGACAACGCGTGACGAGGGGGGGAGGGGGTCAAAATATCGGCAAAAAATCGCGTGACGTCATTTATGGACGGCCCCTTAATAATTTTAAAAGATACACAGTGAGGTAAAGAAGGGTCGTGAGTTGTGTCTCTCTGTATGGGGCAGGGCCGTCTTAACGCATACGCCCGTTGGGCATTTGCCCGGGGGCCCACGAGCATAGGGGCCCCATGGGAATATGTTTATTTATATACATTATGCATATTTATTTATTTTTATTCCTGCGGGGAAGGGGCTCAACACTATTTCTTTGCTCGGGGACCCAAACTGGTGTAAAGACGGCTCTGGTATGTGATCATTATATCTCTGACGTCATGTGTTGTGTAGGGATCAGCGCTGTTACTGCTGTTTGCCAAATCGATTAATAAAGTTTTTGGGTAATATTGCGTTATGGTCTCTACGTCGTGAGAACTGAGAATGTTCATCTACTGCTCATTGAAGTGTTATACGATCTTTGTATGTTGTATTACTAAAAGATGTCGATATCTTTTTTTTAATCGATAAGCCGTTTGTCTATTACAGAGGCGTAACAAGCAAGAGTCTACTTATTCTAAAATCGAGAGTATGCTTCTGGTCTAGGGACTCATGGACACCCCCCCCCAATTACCCTCAACAACATTTCTGACTTCGTGATGAATTGTGATGTGCGACATTTATCAAATATGTACAAATTTAGCTCAATTTATTTTTAGATATGAGCAATTTAAATCTTTTGTCTTGGAATTCATGTTCTTGCTTTTCAGCTTAAAGTTAAATCGAGCATGTTACCGAACAGTTTCGTTGGTTTTTTTTTCATTTGTTATTTTATTTTTACTTTAAGGTTAATATTTTTGTAACAAACCCAAACAACAATCTGGTCGGACATGCAACAACGGATAAACGTAGAAAATATTGAATCTACTCAGTACACACGCATTTAATGCTGTAAATTTTATTCATTGATTTGTTCTTTCTTTCACAAATAAATAGTAAATTTATCATCAACACATATAATATATAAGGTATACGACTAGTAACTCGCATGTTTTTTTTTAATGGCTCAAAAAACACAAGCGTTAACATGAGTGTAATATTAATTTTAAAACGAAAGTAGGCAGACGATATAACTCCTGTTACTAAATTTTTCCTGCTATTATAGGTTGTCATGGTCCCCCTGCTCTCCGCCGTCTCTTGGGTTTTTTGAATAGTTTTATCAAATACCTCTTAACATAGCATTATTGCAAAATTTAAAAATATATTTTTAAATATTATAAATTAATACCGGTCCTAATATAATATATTATATATATATATATATATATATACTAGGTGATTACCAGTCAAATATAACGGAAGATTTCAATATAAATGTATTTCAGCTGAAATCTATTAATTTTGATAAAATACACAGAATAAAAATTAATGTAATACAGAACTTTCATTTATTTTATTTATTATTTTTATTTTATTCATTTATTTCCATATTGAAATAATTTATGCGGACGTTCAAAAGAGTTATTATTTTTAGTGCAGTAATTTGGTGCGCTGCTTTCTAAAATTAGTAGCGTGGCGGACGTGACAGACGTAATTGATAAATTGATATATTGATATATATATACGTGATATTTTAAGAGATGCTAAAGGTAAGCTACGAAAAAATAATTGTGGCGTATACAATTGTACACAACATTGGCATGGTGTTATGGTGTAAAGTAAGTTTTAAGCCCGTTATCATTCTCAAGTCTGCTGTGGCTTGGGTAACGATATGTATGTCCACGCGAGATTTGAAAACTGTTAAACGGAGAGCAAGAAAAAATGTCTAATTGGCCGGTATTATATATAATAGGGCTAGTAATGATTAAAAAAACATGTACGATAAATCACGAAAAAAAAAGATTAATTTCGATTAGTCATGTTTTTTATAACCCATATATAGAATTCGTTAATTCGCGATTAATTTTGCGGTAATTCCATGGTCATGGCTCCCACATTTTGTGACGAAACACAGCAAATTCGTTCTGCTATAATATGCACGAAGTCTGATATGTAAATGACTACCATCTGCAGTCGGTTACTTAAGACGTGATACATTGATACATATATACATAAATGAAATACACAAATAGATAGATAAGAAATAAATATATTATAATGAACAAATCACTTACATTTAGGGGCGAACGCCCTGGGATTGGTAAGGGCAGCAATAAATCCGTCAATATTGACAGGCAGGGAGAAGGAATCTGTGTGGAAAACTTTGTCTTTATTCAGACAAACGACCAGATCTTCCACTCTGCAGTGAGAATCTATGAAGCCATATCTGTAGCCGTAACTTCGCTGGGTAAAGTCCTTAGCCCACTTGGCCGTATTGGCCATCTCAGACTCCATCTCCTGGCCTGAGATCAGCTTACAGCCATGTCCACGGTTTGACGAAAGTCGTCGGACAGCTCTCAGATTTCTCAGCAGTTTGTTAAAAATGTCAAACTTCGGGTTCAGCACAACTTTCATTGGTTGGACGCGTTCAGCGACTCCCGTTTGTTGATTTGCCGGAATGTCTGACAATCGTCTTCTCTTAGCCTCGTTTCTATCTTCAGCTGGATCGCACGCCCGCTTAGAGCACGGTGATGGAGATACGTTCTCTGCCTCTGTGTCAAAGCAGTACGACTGTTTGCTTAAGATGCTATCTCTGGGCGATAAGTCGCTGGTAGAAGTTGAACTACCAGTGGAGCATTCAGACTCGGAGGAGCTGTTGGTTCTCACCAAGTTACAAGGACCTTCAGCCACCGACAGACTTGCATGTTTAGACTTTTTAATCACATACCGACCCAAGTAAAGTCTTTTAGAGTGCTCCTCGGTGACGACGCTAGCCTCAACCTTGTTTTTGGCCAGGTGTCCAGACATTCCATTAACTGATGCCAAGGGGGGTAAGAGCTGTTCTGAGACGAAAGGTTGCTGCCCATTATTGTTAACATGAGTTGGCGTAGAGTCGATTGGTGGGACACTTGCCGTGGCAGAATGTGATGTCGGTAAGCAACGAGTGGTGTTACTGGTTCTTGACTTGTTCCTGGCGAGGATAGCCAATACAGTCTTTGATTGGGGCATGGGCAACAATGGAGTAGCTGGCAGAGAAGTCTTTGTAGCTTTTGATGGCATAGCAGCTACAGCAATTTTAGATGATGGCATAGCAGGTACAGCAGTCTTAGATGACGGCGCAGCAGGTACAGCAGTCTTAGATGACGGCGTAGCAGGTACAGCAGTCTTAGATGATGACGTAGCAGCTACAGCAGTTTTAGATGATGACGTAGCAGGTACAGCAGTCTTAGATGATGGCGTAGTAGGTACAGCAGTCTTAGATGATGGCGTAGTAGGTACAGCAGTCTTAGATGATGACGTAGCAGGTACAGCAATTTTAGATGATGACGTAGCAGGTACAGCAGTTTTAGATGATGGCGTAGCAGCTACAGCAATTTTAGATGATGGCGTAGCAGGTACAGCAGTTTTAGATGATGGCGTAGCAGCTACAGCAATTTTAGATGATGGCGTAGCAGGTACAGCAGTTTTAGATGATGGCGTAGCAGCTACAGCAGTTTTAGATGATGACGTAGCAGCTACAGCTATTTTAGATGATGACGTAGCAGGTACAGCAGTTTTAGATGATGGCGTAGCAGCTACAGCAGTTTTAGATGATGACGTAGCAGCTACAGCAATTTTAGATGATGGCGTAGCAGGTACAGCAGTTTTAGATGATGGCGTTGCAGCTACAGCAGTTTTAGATGCTTTAAATGTACCAACTAAATCCAGAGACTTGGATGAACTGGATGATTCAATTTTTGGCAACTTATCCACAACTGAATTAGACGCGTTACCTGTTGACACGGTTGGGCAGGCCTGGTCCCCGGACGACTTGCATGGATGTATTCTATCCTTCTCAGTCTTGCAAGACGACAAAGTACCAGGAGCGGTGGAAGTTAAAGCTATGGTGTTAGAAGACTTCGGTGTCTCCACGAGATCGTCCGCAGTTTCTGTAGCACAGTCTCCATTTGAAAGCTTCTTGAAGGCAAGGAGATGTCGGTCAACGGTGCGCGCCATCTGTGGTAATGAGAGGTTTTAAAATACACTCAGTCTCAAATAGTGACCTCATTGATTTATATTTATATATTCAATGTAAGTTTATCATGAAAGCTGCTTCGGTGACTTAAACATTCGCGTTAAAACTCTAAAATAATGTTAAATATTTCCGCACAAAGAATTAGCCAACAAATTTCAATCCTTGACAACGGGGGAGATAAAATTGAGATACACAATCAAATTTAGAATGTGTATTCTTTGCTATGCACGTAACTTTTCTACATTGTTATGCCTAGACATGTTTCAAATTTTGCTTAATAAAATGTTGCATAGAATTGAATTGAACCGCTTCCATTGTACTTTATTTAACATGACAGCCATCACATTATACTGTCTTTCATTGTACAGCTTGGGACTTTACTTTGACTAAATAGCTATCACCTTACTTTTGCACTATGTCTATTCACAATTATCATTATTCTTCTGTTGTTTATACAAGTTAAACTGTTTTATTGCACTACACAACAAAAAAAAATAATAATTAATCATTTAAAAAAAAAGACTATAAATTGAAAACTTACTTAACAGACTATTGTATAACAGGTTAACTTCAGATAAATCGAATGAAATACTCCAGAAAACAGCAGGAACAGGTATCACTGTAAAGCTTTCAACGACAGTTACAGAATGATTGAAAAGTAATTGGTGTAACGTCTTAAATACAAGCGTCCACCCACGTTGTCCACGACTAAAGTCTACGGCCATTGGTCAGTTCTCCAACAGGTCTGCTCCCGCCCAAACCTTTGTCCGGCAGTGGACAGGTCAGGGGGCGTGTCGAGGTCGAATGAATGATTTCTCAGCCAATGACCTTCCAACAACGTGGTGGGTAAAATCCTAGGTCAAGGTCACACGGTTGACTTCACATTCCGCACTCTCTGTAAAATGGAAGTGTTTACATTTTTTCTAGGTCAAGGTCACACAATGAACTTTTGATTGGTAATCACTACAGTGTACTAAGTGTTACTAAAAAGTCCCCTGATGTGACACGGGAAATAGAATGCATTAAGCTATTTATAGTTTTAGTGGAACAAATAAAAAGATGATCTATGAATAACTTGAAAGTTGATCATATATATCGTAAATAAATGATAAAAAAAATAATTTTTGTTTGTATGTTTCACGCCGCGAATCACGGATTTGTTTTTTTCTTCTTTTTATTTATATACCAAACAGCAATGGCATCATAAAATTTATATTTTCAAAATAAATTGAGAAAGATTACAGCTGTGTGTTACAGTTGCTGTTTGCTGTTAGTAGTGTTGCATGGTATCATTACAGCTGTGTGTTACAGTTGCTGTTAGTAGTGTTGCATGGTATCATTACAGCTGTGTGTTACAGTTGCTGTTTGCTGTTAGTAGTGTTGCATGGTATCATTACAGCTGTGTGTTACAGTTGCTGTTAGTAGTGTTGCATGGTATCATTACAGCTGTGTGTTACAGTTGCTGTTTGCTGTTAGTAGTGTTGCGTGGTATCATTACAGCTGTGTGTTACAGTTGCTGTTAGTAGTGTTGCATAGTATCATTACAGCTGTGTGTTACAGTTGCTGTTTGCTGTTAGTAGTGTTGCGTGGTATCATTTAAGTTATTGCAACATTTTTTTTATTAACTGCCTTTCGTTCCTGTCTGTCAGTCCGCAAAATTTCAAATTTCCAACGTAAAATTTAACCACTTCTAATGATCCTAGAGATCTCAAAATTTTACCACAGATAGTCCTTGGACGACAATGCATTGTATCAAAATTTCAGATCGATCAAAAGTACCGTAATTAAATTAATGCACTTTTAGTTTATCTCTTTTTAGTATCTGTATCCGTCTGCTATTGTTTACATCCACGTGCCAGTTCACCCCAGCCATCGATGACCACATCCCCTTGTTTACAGCAAGGGGAGTTCAGTCAGTTTCAGTCTGTAAATGTTTGTCACGCGATGCGTTTAAAGAAATAAAATTTTCTATATTCTCTATGATTTTACACTAAAAAGAATAAAATAATTAGAGGTAAAAAAAGATTTTAAAAAACCACGCTTTTATAAGTGGACTAAAAAGAAGACAATAAAAAAATATAATTGAAAACGTATATGTTCAAGTACTTTAATTTAATATGACTAAAAACGTGGAGCGGGCGCTTATGCAGTTCACTCATTCTCTCACTTATAGATCTCTCTTTTGCCTTCTAAATCATAAATCTTTAATTTTTATACCAAACACCCGCCCCACGTTTTAGTCATAGTAAATGAAAGTAGTTGAACTTATAAGTTTAAAATTATTTTCTCCTTTTTAGTCCACTTATAAAAACGTGGTTTTTAAAAAATATTTTGTTTACCTCTATTTATTTTATTTAAATATGAGATCCGTACCGCATTCAAATGACAAAAATATTTACAGCTGAGCTGTGCAGGAGCAGCATGTTGTTCCGCTTGATTGAATGTCTGACTACAACTCAACGCGGTGGTCAGCCTGGACGCTCAAGGTGACAAGGCGGTAAGTATTACAGCACTGCGGCGTAGCGTGGGTATGTGCCGCCCGGGGCAGAACACGGATTCGTCGCCCCACCCCCCACCCCACCTACCAAAAAAATTGATGCTAAAATGAAACAAAATTTTTTTATTAGAAAGTAAAAATAAGGAGCCTATACATTTTTATGTTAGAATTAAATACAAGAGCTTTATTTCTTGATTAAAATTGAAATTCTCTTCTTTTTTAATGCAACTTCATTGATGTAACCATGTCAGCCATGAGATGCTCAATAACCAAAACGACATAAAGTAGTCCATTTTTGTGTTTTAATTATTTTTCATTCATTTAATTTTAGAGAAGCTTCTCTCACAGCTGGCATGACATATGACACATGACATTTCCAAGGAATATTACAAGTAGTCGGGGTAACTTCCAGCTTATATCTTAATAAACTTTGGGACAAAAATGACTTGAATTCTGTCAATCATTTATTTTCCGTATTTAGTAACTGCATAAACCTCACATGAATTTCTACAGTAACCTTATAATATGAATAATACAACTTTCTTTTCAACTGTTTTTCTCCATAACATGGCTCAAAATTCGTTTTTATCGCCAATAATTTGCTCCCTCGTTTGTTTTATTTAAAATGATAAGATATCCATAAAAGATTTTAGAAAAAGTCAATGCATCTTTTAAATATTCCCTCAGTTTCTCCGTGAGTTGTTTCAGTTCCAGAATATTGCCAATATTTGCATTAGTATTGCCCTCTCTGCAATGACCGGAAAAAGTCACATGATATTTAACTAGGATTTAATAGCGACTAACATTTTAATAAGAAATTCTTGCCACGCTATTTTATTGTATTGCCTTTTACAAAAACGATTTTTTTATTTTGTTTTATACAACAAAAAAGATATTATAATTAAAATAATATTGTTTTTTTAGGAATAAAGTCATTTAATTACGCAAACAGTTTACTTCCAGAAGATTACACATGTTAAAATCATTCTCGGGGACCCATCTTGTTGCTACTCCAGTGTAAGGTCCGTCTCTAATTTGAGTTAATGTTAATATGTTGGACACTCTCAATCTCGATGCATTTATAGTAATCGCAAATTTTTATCTGTACGTACAGACCAATCATTTAAATAAATTAAGTCAATGTATTTTGTTGAAGTTTTATTGGTTGTTATTAGAATTCTACGGATACAGTAAATTTTGCTTCTACAAGATAAGCGGCTGACAAACAAGAATACATCCTAGGTACCGGGAAATAATTTATGCTGCTTCATATTGTTGGTTTTTCAGTTCAGTAGCATAAGTATCAGAAGACTTAAAATTCACGATGGAGTTTTATGTTTTGGTATTAAACAATATTATGAAGACCTCAAGTGAAGAAACGGCTACGTGACATTTTTTTATTTAAAAAAACAATTATCTCCTGTATCTGATAGAGGATCAAAAATAGAATGCTCTGAATGAGGTTTTATGAAAATATAACCTCTCTGGCCTTATTAACAAGTCAAATCCATTTAGTTAATTTCTATTCAATATGTGTAATGTTTAAACTTTAAAATTGAATATCTCAATGTGACATAGCAGTTTCTTCCCTTGAGGTCTCCATATTCGAAAACAGTTCCGTCGTATCTTTTATTGATTGTGTATCTTGGCTTTTCTTTTATTAAACTTTATTTAAACGTCTTTCTTTTTTGGAAATGAGGAATATACCAATATACCAATATACCAGTATACCAATATAACAATATAACAATATACCAATATAACAATATACCAATATACCAATATACCAATATACCAATATACCAACCAATATAACAATATACCAATATACCAATATAACAATATACCAATATACCAATATACCAATATACCAATATAACAATATAACAATATAAAAATATACCAATATACCAATATACCAATATACCAATATAACAATATACCAATATACCAATATAACAATATACCAATATACCAATATAACAATATACCAATATAACAATATACCAATTTAACAATAAACCACCCTCAACAAAATGCCACCCTCTACACTCGATTGGCTCATATTTGAAATTGATTGGGTACAGTAATGTTCGCTTCTACGACAGAAGAAGTGGCTCTGCAATTTGTAGGATCAATTAAGTGACCAGCATAACAGTGTTACGTTATTATACTACTTAAGCCTTTTGGTTTGTCATTTCAGTTTCAGAGTATTGTATATCCAAAATGGAATATGAACATTTGACAGTAGAAACGTTTAGCTTACATATTTCAGGATAGTTCCGTTATTTATTTTGTCTATTTCATATTCCGCATTTATTTTTGTTTGAAAAAAAAATTGTTAAATAGTTTCAATTAGTAGAAGCTGATTAACGACGCGAATTACCTACCCAAACAAAGTGACGCCTGGGCCATTTGTCACCTTTTCCCCCCTTTCGTTATGCCCCTGTCACAGCCCCCACCCCAACGTGGTGGTCAGACTTAAAGCTAGAAGTGACCAGGTGTAACGATCATGCCACCCCAACACCACGTGATCAGACTGGACACTAGAAGTGACCAGGTGGTAAGATCACGCCACCCCAACACCACGTGATCAGACTGGACACTAGAAGTGACCAGGTGGTACGATCACGCCACCCCAACACCACGTAATCAGACTGGACACTAGAAGTGACCAGGTGGTACGATCACGCCACCCCAAAACCGCGTGATCAGACTGGACACTAGAAGTGACCAGGTGGTACGATCATGCCACCCCAACACGACGTGATCAGACTGGACACTAGAAGTGACCAGGTGGTACGTATCACGCCACCTCAACACGACGTGATCATACTGGACACTAGAAGTGACCAGGTGGTACGATCATGCCACCCCAACACGACGTGATCAGACTGGACACTAGAAGTGACCAGGTGGTACGTATCACGCCACCTCAACACCACGTGATCAGACTGGACACTAGAAGTGACCAGGTGGTCTGTATCACGCCACCCCAACACCACGTGATCAGACTGGACACTAGAAGTGACCAGGTGGTCTGTATCACGCCACCCCAACACCACGTGATCAGACTGGACACTAGAAGTGACCAGGTGGTACGTATCACGCCACCCCAACACCACGTGATCAGACTGGACACTAGAAGTGACCAGGTGGTATGTATCACGCCACCCCAACACCACGTGATCAGACTGGACACTAGAAGTGACCAGGTGGTACGATCACGCCACCCCAAAACCCCGTGATCAGACTGGACACTAGAAGTCTTGTTGGCTGACCATAGTAATGTCTCTGACAGCCTGGCTTCAAGCTTGTCTTAAGATTAAATACAAAAAAGTGGCTTATTGTATTAACAGCTAGAGAATAGACACGGTGGCTGATTGCATTGACAATTTGAGAATTGACATTGCTTTCAAAAATCTAAAACTTACTTGACCACTATTGACCAGCATAATGCTCTAATCGAGTCCCCCTGTGTGACTAGTTAGTTTGTAACTAAAAAATTATATTCTGCTTTTTCATGCGAGATTCTACATTCCTCTCTGCAGCTGGGTCTCATCTTTTTAAAAAAAGTTTTTTTGTTAATTTTATTTTCTACTTTTACACGTTAACAAAAGATTTGTCAAAATTTCATTCATGACAATTTAAACTCTTTAAACAACCCCGTAACAACAAAGTTTTTGACTATAAATCCCTTATATATGAGACATAACTAAAAAGTATTTATCTTGCTTAAACGCGACAAACATTTACAGACTGAGATTGCCTTAAATACCCTTTGTTGTAAAACGGAGGGGACAGGGAGAAGTTTTGGCCACGGATGGTTGAACTTAACTCAACGTGACGCGTAAAATGTCAACAAAAGCTGATCGCTACATATAGAGATAAACTAAAAATGGATTAATTTAATTACGGTACATTCGATCGATGAGAAAATTTAATAGCTTTATCCTCCCCACAAGCCAAACCTTCTCTGAAAATTTCAGCTCTCCAGCAAGTCAGTAAACGTGTTTACAAGCGTTTTGAAAAAGTTGACGACAGATCCGAAAGCGTTGAATCCGGAATCATATAGGAGTTAATAGGATAGGGGCCTCAAAAATGTGTATAGTCTTTTTTTTTAATTTTTAAAAATATTTTTTATTTTTTTTTAAAAATTTAGTCCCATAACCCCGTGGTCGTTATCAGGGCCGGATTTCTGCCTAGGCCTACAAGGCCCTGGCCTAGGGCCCCAGCCAGCTTTGAGGGCCCATGTGGTGGAATCTTTACATAAGCTCGAAAGCCTGGCTTGCATTATCAAAAAGCTTCAAGATGGTTGGAGGGCCCAAAATGCGAAGTGCCTAGGGGCCCTGTGTCTCTTAAGTCCGGGCCTGGTCGTTATAACCCCGTAGTCGTAGGGGGTTCTAATGTTTCCATTAGAACGTTCTCGGGCTTGACAGACCTGGCGGCGCCCATCCCTCTCCTTTCTTAGCGTTAGTCATTCATCAACATTTTTATAGTGGCTTTAACGTGGAATCGGTGCCACGCCCCTCAGCTTGTATAGTCTTTATATACTTTATAGTCTTGATAGTCTTTGAAATAATTTCAGAACATACAGATTATTATTTCAGTGTCCAGAATAAGATGGTTGTTAAGATGGTTGTTCAGATGGTTGAGTATCTCATGGTTATTACTGCAGTGTTCGTTAGATAATTTATTAACAACACAACTAAACATTGTGATCCACTAACCCGTTGGGGACAGGGGGGGGAGTGGTAGAGGGTGAAAATAAGTCGTGCGTCGAGCGCTGGACCCCATGACCCAGATATCCAAGGTGAACAGGTCAGTTGGTCAGTGGCAGTGGGCGTGTGTCAGGGTGCTTGCCCGTCCAATGAGGCGGCTAGGTAGGACGGGGCACACACACCAGGTGACACAAAACGTTGTTTACTTAGAGCCTGGATTAAGTCAGCGTCACTGACCAGCGTGGGGGCGTGGCTTTAAAGTGGTCCATATTTTTCACTCACCTTACGATATCTTGCCCTTTCGCACACCATCTGGCCCATTTAAATACCAACCTATCTACCAAATCAACCCCACTCCCTGCACACACACACACACCACACACACCTCACACACACCTCACACACACCACACACACCTCACACACCACACACACCACACACACCTCACACACACACACACCACACACACCTCACACACCTAAATAGTTTCCAGGTCGAAAATCTCAATATTTAACTGTGTGCGATGCCCGTAACAAACCCAAATGATCAGGTAAGGAAATGTTTTATTGAAATACAACCATGTCTGTCATGAGCTGACACAGCTAAGGAAATGTTTTATTGAAATACAACCATGTCTGTCATGAGCTGACACAGCTAAGGAAATGTTTTATTGAAATACAACCATGTCTGTCATGAGCTGACACAGCTAAGGAAATGTTTTAAGAAATACAACCATGTCTGTCATGAGCTGACACTCCGAAAATTCTTTATGTAGCCAGTGTTGGCCGTCCACTAAATTTGATGTTTAGTTAAGTTATAAATGTTTTGTATTAATATGCAGTATTTTTTAATATTTTATTTGTTAAACGTAGGTAGCACTGATTCAAACAGGTGTGCAGTACCGGCCTATAATACCTATATGATTTTGTATATTATTAATATTATTAGCGTACACCCGTCAAAAATGACGGAAGTTTTCAGCTGAAATCTAGTTATTTTATAAAAAATGCACTTTTTTTAGGGCGCCTACGGCGCCGACCTTTTTTAAAAGCCCAACTAAACTAAACACATATTCTGTAGGCCTGAGACTAATCTCTTAAGGCCTTGGCTAGTACCTGGGCAATCTGCTCCATCTGCTGAGCATTGCCATACAACATTGTCTTTACATGGGACTCTTCCGCCTCCCTCACCCCCCGGCTATATCAAGCGCCGGGCAAGACGTCACCAGGTGTACGACTGCCTCAGGGGCTTGGCTGCAATGACGGCAGTTCGAGTCCCTGTTGTGGTCTAGCCTGTGAAAGTAAGAGTTGGTTGGGCAATGTTCTGTTCTCATCTGAGTCACCAAACCCTGGTGTTTGCGACTCAGGTTCCACCACTGGTCTGAACGGCTTGGCCTGGGCATGTTAGCGAATACCCCTCTGGCCGTCGTGTTGTCAGCCCACTCCTGGTACCACTTATTCCGAAAGTGGTCCTTTAGCCAGGTTTTAGCCCCGAGATAAGTGACTGGGGTCTCTGGTTGGGGCAGTGTTGCACCTGCTTTGGCCAGGGAGTCTGCTTTTTCATTGCCATTAACATTCACGTGGCTCGGGATCCACTGCACGGTTACCTTACCTCCAAGTCTTTCGAGTCTACCCACGTCCTCCAAGATGGCGTCAACCAAGTGGGTACTACGCTTCTCACTAGCCAGGACTTCGAGGGCTGATCTCGAGTCACAAAACAGTACCGTGTCGAAACCAAAAATTTCCGACCCCTGCAGTGTCCGGTGCACACTTTCCAGGGCCCTGTGTATAGCCTCAAGCTCCGCATCGTAGTTCGATGCCATAGTCCCACAGGGACCTAGAAGTTCTTCTTTTGGTGGCCCTCCTATTGGGTATAAGATGAGCGCACCGTATCCTGCAATTCCTTCACTCGAACTGGCAGACCCATCCGTGAACACTTTCACTTGGGTTCCCGCGAACCCTTCTATCGCGTGTGCATTCCGCATGGGGCGGTTTGAGTGGGACGCTTATAATTTGTCTTCTATTTCGTGGGAGTTTGACGTTCCTATCAAGTTCCGTTACTTGATGCATAAATGAGGAACGTTTCAAACACCCACGTCCGCCCCAGTTGTGCTGCATCTGGTAGCAGGGCTCCCTAAAGTCTAACTAACTAACTTGTCCTTGTTTGATAAATATGAAATATTAAACTTTCTGAATGTACACAAAGTATTTTATAATAGGGGTTGCAGGGCGCCTGCGGCGCCCCCTTTCTTTATTAATCTTATAATTAACCACCATCTAATTCTCTTTTTACAATGTTCCCCTTTTCCAAAATTAAAATATGAGCGAAAACAATGACGTCATATAATATTTTTTTACAGTGCATATTTAATTTGCACAACTTTTGATGCTTTGGTGCAGTAATTTGGTTTTCCCTGCTTTCTAAAATTAGTAGCGTCAGGACTGACTGACAGACACTACTTGCGCGACAATTGCAAATTATATTGTTTTTACTACAAAAGTTTTGAATATTGAAAAGGGCGTAATTCACTGTCTTTGCATTCGGTTACGAAAACAAAGTGTACGACAATATCAAATAATTAAACACCGTTTTCTTATAATTATTATGCAAAGAAATGACAATGTTTTAAATTGAATTAATCAATTTTATTTGACAACAAAAATCACTAAACATATTACTGCAACACAACTGATTCATTGACAAATTTATCGTAACATTTAATTAAGAAAAAAAAAGTAACATTCAAAGAGGTCTTAACTACACCATGAAATAAGCTAATTGCTAATGGTAAAGATAGAATTGCATAGAGAAGAATTCATTACGGTTTAGGGATTTAACCATAGACAAACACAGGGTACTTTAGAATTTAAACACAGACAAGCACATGGTACTTTAGAATTAAAACACATAAAAGCAAAGGGTACTTTAGAATTTAAACACATAAAAGCAAAGTGTACTTTAGAATTTAAACACAGACAAGCACAGGGTAGCTAATCATGTGTAGCTAATCGTGTGTAACTAATCGTGTGTAACTAATCGTGTGTATTGAACATAAAATTTTTCCTACATAAAAACTAGAGCAGATTCATAGAACTCAGAGGATCTTAACTGTTTGCAGTAGCTAACCCCAATTTTGATTTCGTAACATAATTTTTTACACACACACTCTATATATATATATAAGCAGTCAGCAGAGTTATTACAATTCAAAGACTGATATCAATAAGATTAAGGTCAGTGTGGACCTAGAGTAAAACAAATTCAGGTCAGTGTGGACCTAGAGTAAAACAAATTCAGGTCAGTGTGGACCTAGAGTAAAACAAATTCAGGTCAGTGTGGACCTAGAGTAAAACCAAGTCAGGTAGGTGTAGAGCTAGAGTAAAACGAAGTCATGTCTATGTAGACCTAAAGTAAAACCAAGTCAGGCCAGTACAGATCTAGAGTAAAACCAAGTCAAGTCTGTGTAGACCTAAAGTAAAACCAAGTCAGGTCAGTGTGGACCTAAAGTAAAACCAAGTCAGGCCAGTACAGATCTAGAGTAAAACCAAGTCAGGTCAGTGTGGACCTAGAGTAAAACCAAGTCAGGCCAGTACAGATCTAGAGTAAAATCAAGTCAGGTCAGTATAGACCTAGAGTAAAACCAAGTCAGGCCAGTACAGATCTAGAGTAAAATCAAGTCAGGTCAGTATAGACCTAGAGTAAAACCAAGTCAGGCCAGTGTGGACCAAGTCAGGCCAGTGTTGACTTAGACCGAGTAAAAGTTCTCTGTGTTCTCCCTGCAGATTCTCAGGACTGTGTCCACGTCCACCCGCCTCAGCTGCCCCACCCCCTGGGCCGTGAACAGGGCGAATCCAAAATGTGAGCAGGAAATGTACTCCTGAGAACACAAAGCAAATTTGTCAACATCAAGAAATAATGAACATCAATAAACTGAATGAACATTTAATTACAGTTCTTAATTTACCCCCTCCCCCCCCTATTTGAGGCATGTGCAATGAGTTAGTTTTGATTACATTCAATGATCATACATTATTGACGAAACAATATTGTATATAGCAACAACAACAAATCATTAATTCCACACTCACTCCCTCTCTAGTTGTTTTTAACGATTGGTAATAACTGGACTTTTAAAAAAAAGCACCAAATAAAATTTTCAGGTCACATGCCCGACAAAACGATTTTGATGTGTTTATGCCATAAGTTAATACACTTTCATAGGCATCAATTAACCTATGGAGTTGAAGTACGCATAGAAAATTCAATTTCAAAACAATTTTTTATATTACAGGTACTTGAAATAATTAAAGCTGCGGAAATTAACGATTAATCGACAAATAAATCGTTAAAAAATTTTAACGATTAAATTATTTTTAACGATTAATCGACCCATCACTTAAAAATTATTGGAAGTCGTAAAGCTAACAAAATAATAATAAAAATAGCGGCCGATAAATGATAAATTTACTGACGGATAACACGAAAATTTTGGTTTTAAACTATTGACTGACGGCAATGTTCAAAAATGTTGATAAAGTTTCACTACAATGTCATTACTTGCCAATACCGTTTTGTGCATACCAGTTAGCTCAGTTCCATGTAAATGATTGTTCAGCTCGGCTAGTTATATTGTCAATTAGACCCGCTTATCACTTGAACCAAATAATGTCAACACACTTGTCTTTTTGCGTAGTTGGTTAAAAGATAACATAAAAAGGAGACATCCCAGTGTTATTTCGATTTTCAACAAGAACGTTTAATAAGTGTTACTTATGACATCATAAATTTTAATTTTTGGCTTTAATCGAAATTAACGATTAATTAATCGTTAATTTTTCAAAAGTTAACGATTAAATTTAAATTAATCGTTAACAGCCATAGAAATAATACTCTGGTGGACAGGCGGTTTAGATTTCGTAAATTATTTTTTTCAATTGAAGTTTCGAATAATCCTTAGGTGTCTGTTTTGTTTTAGTGTGTGCCGGGGCTTAAAACAAACCAAACCTACAGGACCCAACTACAGTACCCAAGCGACCCAACTACAGTACCCAAGCGACCCAACCACAGGACTCACAATTTAATCCTCATCTTCCTCATTTTGAATTGGGGGCCAATTAAATACATTTTTCCAATATTTGTATATAGAGTGGTATATCTTATCCCCCCCTCCCCAATCCCCACGTCAGCGGCTACTTACTCTGAATCGCGCTGGAACAAAGTGTGGTGCTCCTGATTCCAAAAGAATTCTGTTCATCGGAATCGATTTGACCATGTCCTTGATTGAAGTGGACGTGGTATCCTCGCCAATGACAGGCGTCAGGCCAAAGAAAACATTTGGGAAACAGGACATCCACATGTTGGCCAGATTTTTGTCTCCTTTAAATCCTTGGAGGTGGATCATCTGCCAGGGAGGTGCGTACTAATATAAAAATGAAAAGAACATAATTAATTATGACATTTTAAACACAATTTGCAACGCAGTCTGACTTTGTAAAATATAGGATCTCATATTAAGCGAAGCAGTGTTTTAATGAACGGAAAACAACTTTTAAATAAAGTAGACGAATCACAGATAGTAGTCTAAATTATTTAATGACGTAGTTAAACTATTTATTGACCTTAAAATATGGCTGCATTAGGTAAATAAAGGTCAGAGGTAAAAAACGCTAGTGATATGTATTCTCGAGTAGGTAAAAATAAGTGGGTTAGACACAAACCAAGGATAAACGTATGACGCAATATACTTCTTTGTAGAAGGTGCTTCTGTAAGAGATAAGATACGTCTATAACCGCTGACACACATGAAAGTCGCCCATCTTTCAGTTAAGAGTGTGCAAAAAAAGTGTCTCGTCTGAAGTAAAAAAAAAGACTTAGCACAACACCTCACCCTCTGTAACATATCCAGACACTCAGAGTTGGCCCAGTTGCACTGGACGACGATTGGCACGCCCATCTCTGCCGCCAACTGGACCTGGGATTTGAACACAGATCTCTGGACCTCCTCGTGCGTGGTCAGTCTGAAGTTCAAACCGCACGGCCCTAAGGCGATGGCATTTTTGGCGTACAAGGCGTTCCGAAGGTCGACGATGTGACAACTCTGGAAGACGTGCGCAAGTGTGGGTGGGCACCCCATGACGGTGCAGGTTCCTTTCGAGCTAAAATTGGGGAAAGGCACAGACGAATCTATGGAGGAGAAGAAAACCGCGCGTGTTAAAACGGCGAACAACGAAATTCATGCCATATAAAGAAAGGGTGTAATAGTGGAAGTTTGTGTTGTACAAGTATTTAACGTGCATGGTTTCGAGACTTGGTGCTATACAAGTATTTAATGTGCATGGTTTCGAGACTTGGTGCTATACAAGTATTTAATGTGCATGGTTTCGAGACTTGGTGCTATACAAGTATTTAATGTGCATGGTTTCGAGACTTGGTGCTATACAAGTATTTAATGTTCATGGTTTCGAGACTTGGTGCTATACAAGTATTTAATGTGCATGGTTTCGAGACTTGGTGCTATACAAGTATTTAATGTGCATGGTTTCGAGACTTGGTGCTATACAAGTATTTAATGTGCATGGTTTCGAGACTTGGTGCTATACAAGTATTTAATGTGCATGGTTTCGAGACTTGGTGTTATACAAGTATTTAATGTGCATGGTTTCGAGACTTGGTGCTATACAAGTATTTAATGTTCATGGTTTTGAGACATGGTGCTATACAAGTATTTAATGTGCATGGTTTCGAGACTTGTTGCTATACAAGTATTCAATGTGCATGGTTTCGAGACTAGGTGCTATACAAGTATTCAATGTGCATGGTTTCGAGACTTGGTGCTATACAAGTATTCAATGTGCATGGTTTCGAGACTAGGTGCTATACAAGTATTCAATGTGCATGGTTTCGAGACTTGGTGCTATACAAGTATTCAAATTGTAGTGTTTCGAGAGTCTGAAGGAATACTCTGCTAATGTCTCTTGATATAAACGTATAAATAAGCTCCAGTTTCATGAATAAAAAAAAAGAAAATAAATATCCAAGTAGAGTTGTGAATTTCATGTCTTTTTGTAATTTTTTTTCTTTGCAAAGAAATTGAAGCTTCTTCTTAACGGAACAATTATTTAAAGTTCTTAAAAAATCCCATCACAATGATTATATACAGCGTATCTAATTATTTTCCAATTTGTTTTAGACTATTCTCTTAATTAATAGATGCACGCATGCGTTTGCGTTTACGTGTGGCAGGTATTTTAACATCAACATTTCTTTATGTTTACATTTATAATTTTTTTGAAATCTTGAGTGTGTGGTGAAAACTGTGTGAACATGTGCATTTATTTATGTTTAAACAAATACAGTAGTTCACTATCAAGTGGTCCAACTCACCGATTAAAGAATAGAGCCTCGGGTGAGTAAACACTGTGATGTAACCAGCCAAGTTGACCGGCGATGTGTGGAACTCATCCTTCATCTTCTTCACCTTCGCCTTGTCCGAGCAGAAGAGGATGTGTTCTACGCTGTAGTGGGTGTCTATGAATTCGTGCTTGTAGCTGAAGCTGTGGCGCACCATCTCCTTGGCCCATGGCTCCACGCACTGGAGGCGCTCCTCTATCTCCTCCTCTGTCTTGGGCCTGGGCCCCAGCTCGCGTGGGAGGGGGCAGCCCTCTATCTTGTAAAGGTTGAGCCAGTCGATGACCTTGTCCATGAATAAGATTTGCTTCCCTTGGTTCAGCCCCGGGATGGGTTTCCTCGGCTGGTTGGCGTTGGAGAAATATCCGGTATCGTGGCTGCTGTCCGAGCTGGTGGACATTGTATGATCTCTGTCTCTTAAATATACGGACACAATTTAGTTTCCACCTTTCAAATCTAGTATTTTTCTATTTTTCGACTGCCGAGGAAAACTCTGTTGATGGACAATTACTTATTCGTTAGATCTCTGACAGTGTTACGTCATGATAGTGAGTGTTGTGATTCCTCAAATATTTACATGTAACATTCAGACTGAAATATTTACACTAATACTTAGGTAGACGTGCAGCATAAATGGATCATCGGATTCATAATGTCTGACTGGAATACCTTTAATGTGGGTGTTGACTTGAAGATGGTAGTCGACCTGAAGATGGTAGATGACTTAAAGATGGTAGTCGACTTGAAGATGGTAGATGACTTAAAGATGGTAGTCGACTTGAAGATGGTAGATGACTTAAAGATGGTAGTCGACTTGAAGATGGTAGATGACTTGAAGATGATGGTTGAATGGATCCAGCAACACTCATGTAACAATTAGCAGGAGACTGACTCTGTCCTGACTCCGAGCCAATCTAAGGGACACAACCTTGGACCTTCGTTACAAGTGGAACACTGAACACAGGTTTTAAACAATATCAAGAAGTAAACATTGGTCACACATTCACAGATGGACTATACTTCACCCCCCCCCCTCCTACATGCGCACCACGTGACTCACACCTTGGTCAGTGAAGCCGGCCGTTTCTGTCCAAGCCGGACACACATGTTGTAGTAGTAACACCTTCCTCCCTCACCACCCCGCTGGTCATTCCTCCGTGGTGACCGGGCCACAAATAGGCAGAGATAGAATTAGTTGAGTTTAACAAAATCGTTGACTGATTTGACACAGTAACAACAGCTCACTTGCACAACATTTTGTGTGTGTTATTTTTAAGACAGTAACATGGCTCCGGTAACACAATGAGCTACTTGAACTATAGAATATTTCATAGAATATTTGTTACAGTAAATATGTGTCATTCAAGCAGGGTATTTATCAGCCTAACGGGACCTAACAAAACAACTAATGTTTCGGCAAAGAACATTCTGCAACGAACAAATAATATAAAAACAAATAATGCAAAAACAAAAAAATGAAATTAAAACTTAGCTGCGGTAAAATTTAGAGCCAAAAAGAGCTAACGAAAAATGGCTTCTCTAAATATGGGCCTCCAAAAATTGGCTTCTCTATATATTATATGGGCCTCCGAAAAATGGCTTCTCTAAACAGACATATGCTCACTAGAGGATGGGTAAGTTCCCCTCAGTCGTTAGTTGAAGACAGGTCAAAACAAGAACGACTCATTCTATAAGTAGAGTTATGACGTCATTTGATGGTCGCCCACATAGCTAGACAATATGTGACGCAGCAATACAAGTTACGAATTATGAAGATTAAAAGCTGATTAAAAAAATTAAACAAGGTAAAATCTCATTTCTTGTACACACGTGTGCTGTATACAATACACATAATACTGCAATTAATTTTTACAATAGACGCACATTATTATAGTTAAAGAAAAGGCATCACCATAATAGTTCTTTATTGCACACCCTTGAGATGCACACCTTTGAGATGCACACCCTTGAGATGCACACCCTTGAGATGCACCCCTTGAGATGCACACCCTTGAGATGCACACCCTTGAGATGCACACCCTTTTAGAATTAAACAATTGTACAATTTTAATAAAACAGCAACGTTTTAAAAGTTAGATAAAAATATATTTCTGTGTTCACCGTATAAAACGGTGGTATTGGTGAGGGTGATGGTTTGTTAAACGACGCGGTACTGGCGTACTGATGGTCACGGGTTCGAATCCATGTGAAGGCAAGGATTTGTTCCCGGGGCCTAGGGCTTCCCTGAGTCACCCAGCTCCGAATGGGTACCTAACACTAGTTAGGCGGCTGGGTAATACGTGGAACCCACAAAGCCGTGGCGTGTGAACGCTGCATCACTTGCCAACAGATCATCCGTCATGGTCTGTGGACGCAATTATCTTCAGCATAGAAGGAGCGTCTGTATAGATAAGATAAGATAGGGAAAGGTTGGATTTGCTTTTCTTTGATTCACGTGTCGCGTTTTGACTATAAACATGTTTTGTAGACAGCAATGTTCTTTTGCCGTGTCCAAGAGCCTGATCAATTGTGTCAGTTTGACCTCTTGATCCGTGGTCAAGAACACGTCCACTGTGTTACCCGGCTAAGTTTCGACTATACGGCAGGACACCTTAGCAAGGACGCCACAAACGTCGCTCTATCGGACTAGCGGAGAAATCCAGCGAGCGGAACAACGACTCTAAGAGCTTTGCTCATTGTTTGGCATCAACTAATCCCTCAAGCGAAACAGAAAGATGATTTTTGTGTGTGGGTAATAGCTGCTTGTAAATATGAACAAATTCATATTAAAGTTTCACACTCATAATTGATTGCTAAGATGGCCTCAGTAAGAACTAGAACACTGGAGTGTTGTGTAAGAACGAGAACACTGGAGTGGTGTGTAAGAACTAGAACACTGTAGTGGTGTGTAAGAACTAGAACACTGGAGTGGTGTGTAAGAACTAGAACACTGTAGTGGTGTGTAAGAACTAGAACACTGGAGTGTTGTGTAAGAACTAGAACACTGGAGTGGTGTGTAAGAACTAGATCACTGGAGTGTTGTGTAAGAACTAGATCACTAGAGTGGTGTGTAAGAACTAGAACACTGGAGTGGTGTGTAAGAACTAGAACACTGTAGTGGTGTGTAAGAACTAGAACACTGGAGTGGTGTGTAAGAACTAGAACACTGTAGTGGTGTGTAAGAACTAGAACACTGGAGTGTTGAGTAAGAACTAGATCAATGGAGTGTTGTGTAAGAACTAGAACACTGTAGTGGTGTGTAAGAACTAGAACACTGGAGTGTTGTGTAAGAACTAGAACACTGGAGTGATGTGTAAGAACTAGAACACTGTAGTGGTGTGTAAGAACTAGAACACTGGAGTGGTGTGTAAGAACTAGAACACTGTAGTGTTGTGTAAGAACTAGAACACTGGAGTGGTGTGTAAGAACTAGAACACTGGAGTGGTGTGTAAGAACTAGAACACTGTAGTGGTGTGTAAGAACTAGAACACTGGAGTGGTGTGTAAGAACTAGAACACTGGAGTGTTGTGTAAGAACTAGAACACTCAAGTGGTGTGTAAGAACTAGAACACTGTAGTGGTGTGTGAGAACTAGAACACTGGAGTGTTGTGTAAGAACTAGATCACTGGAGTGTTGTGAAAGAACTAGAACACTTTAGTGGTGTGTAAGAACTAGAACACTGGAGTGTTGTGTAAGAACTAGAACACTGGAGTGTTGTGTAAGAACTAGATCACTGGAGTGTTGTGTAAGAACTAGAACACTGTAGTGGTGTGTAAGAACTAGAACACTGGAGTGTTGTGTAAGAACTAGAACACTGGAGTGGTGTGTAAGAACTAGAACACTGTAGTGGTGTGTAAGAACTAGAACACTGGAGTGGTGTGTAAGAACTAGAACACTGTAGTGGTGTGTAAGAACTAGAACACTGGAGTGTTGTGTAAGAACTAGAACACTGGAGTGGTGTGTAAGAACTAGAACACTGGAGTGGTGTGTAAGAACTAGAACACTGTAGTGGTGTGTAAGAACTAGAACACTGGAGTGTTGTGTAAGAACTAGAACACTGTAGTGGTGTGTAAGAACTAGAACACTGGAGTGTTGTGTAAGAACTAGAACACTGGAGTGGTGTGTAAGAACTAGAACACTGGAGTGGTGTGTAAGAACTAGAACACTGGAGTGTTGTGTAATTCAAACATAATAAGGAAAGCTTTTAAAACATTATCTCCAACATACATGAAAACTATTCAAATTCGATTACATGTTCTGCGTCTTGAATTAAATAAAAAATGTCTAGCAAAATATATTCGAAGACCAACAGGTTTTATTTAGTTGAGAAATTCATGTCTGGGGCTAAAGACCAACAGGTTTTATTTAGTTGACTAATTCATATTTTGTGCTATTCGAGTCACAAAATACACTCAACCATGAATCGTGTCTAATTGTATCATAGCTTAAGTATGATTTGAGAAGATTTAATGCAGAAATAGCTAAAATAAGACTTAAGGTAATTTCTCTATCTACTCACTCATTCGTCAGATACGCTCTTCTGCAGACACACGTATTCTCTCTTTTCCCAAGACACGCACTAAAACATTTGGAGAACGGTCTTTCTCTGTTCATGCACCAAAACAGTGTAATTGTCTACCATTTCACTGGCAAGTATTTCTTCAAATGATAAACGTAGCTTATGTACATTGTAATGTCGTTAGATATTGTAACTGGGGTATGAATGTTTAATGTTGGATACATTGGTAATTATATGTGTTTCTATTTGCATGTTGAGTGCCGTGAGCCCAGCCACATGATGAGGAACAGTTCTATGTAAATTATCAAATTGTTGTTATTATTTAATGCTGTAATAGCTAAAATATGATTTCAAACGACTTAATGTATTAATGAAAATGCTAGAATTTACAGAAAAATATTAATATTCATTGATTTGGGGCCGTCCATAAATGACGTCAAGCACCAAAAGTGTGTGTGTGTGTTCCACACATATGTTACGATGTGTGACGAGGGGGAGTGGGGATTTTAAGAATTGTGACGTCACGTCAAAACGCGCAACTTTAAATTAAATTTCTACACATATATTTGATTGCTTTAAGATTTTTTAAAGACCTTTTACATGGCTTCACACGTGTTAGATCTTAGAATGCAGGCCTACACTAAATAAAAACTTAAATGACAAAAATGCGATTTGAAAATGCTCATTTCAAAATAGAAAAAAAAAGTTTTTTTTTGGGGGGGGATGGCGCAAAGCTTCGTGACGTAATATTGAAAGGGGGCGGGGGTTTAATTTTTTGTGACCACGTGTGACGAGAGAGAGGGGGGGGGGTTAAAAATCGGCCAAAATTGCGAGACGTCATTTGTGGACGACCCCTCAACAGCAATCAAAGCTGGGCGGCACCTGCAACATGTTGATATAAAAGAAATTATTTGTAATCTTTCTATGAGAAATTCAAGAATGTTCTCAATGTCTTCTGTAATATATCTTGTATATTGTGGAAATTCTTGTCAAATACGTTATCGCAGAGGAAAGGTGAAAGTAAGGTTTTTTAAACGATAATCGGAAATCCGATTAAGGGATTTAAAAGGGATAATCGGTTTTAAATTTCTCAAACCAATAATCGAATTTAAATCGGCCGGATCTATGAAGTGAAATCTGGCCGGAGCCGAAGCCGTAGCCGGATTTATAAAAAATTGCCGGATTCCGGATTTGTAAAAATTGCCGGATTCCGAATTAGCTGGAGCCGGAGCTATTATATATGTATATATTTTATCGCAAAACCGACTAGACGGATTTTGTCGGATTTAGGAAGTAAATTTCTGCCGGAGCTGGATTTTTAAAATGGCTGGATTCCGGATTTGCCGTAGCCGAAATCCGGTACACCCCTAATTTCTATGAAGTCAGCGGTAAAACGAGTCCCCAGGTGTGACTAATTAGTTTGTGACTAAAAAATTATTTTCTGGTCTTTTATGCGAGATTCTACATTCCTCACTGTAGCTGGATCTCATCTTTTTTTTATTAAATCCCTTATATTAACTTCGCGGCCGTCTCTCTCTCTCTCTCTGTCTTGGGCTCGGCGGGCGGGCGGAAAAACAGAAGTCGAAAATGACCCACTTCCCATTATCCGATCGAACTGAAATTTTGCACACGGACCCGTCTGACCTAACAATGCATCGTATCAAAATTTCAGATCGATCAAACGTACCGTAATTAAATTAATGCATTTTTAGTTTATCTATATAAACTATATGTAGAGGTCACTATCGTTTACATTTTACGGGTCACTTGACTTCAGGCCAGCCACCGGTGTGAACACGTCTCGTGCTTAAACCAGGTAAAGCGGCGTGCTTTTGTTTACATTTGGCGTTTCACGGTGAACTTTCCCCAGCGATCGGTGACAAGACCTTTCCCCTCTCCCACCCCCACCCCACCCTTTTTGGGTTAAAAGCAAAGGGGAGTAAAGACAGATTCAGTCTGTAGATATTTGTAAATACTTTAAGTTCTGTCTCATATATAAGGGATTTATAGTCAAAAACTTTGTTTTTACGGGTTTGTTTTATTAAATCCCTTATATTAACTTCACCGCCGTCTCATGGGCGGGCGGGCGGAAAAACAGAAGTAAAAAATGACCCACTTCCAATGATCCGATCGAACTGAAATTTGGCACACGGACCCGTCTTACCTAACAATGCATCGTATCAAAATTTCAGATCGATCGAACGTACCGTAATTAAATTAATGCATTTTTAGTTTATCCTTATATGAGGTATGTAATTTAAATTCACGATTTGTTATTGTTTTTTTGCCACGTGAAAGTTTGAGCATTGAGGCGACCCAACGAAACGACGGTGCGCTTTTGTTTACATTTTACGTGTCACTCTGAGCTCGGTCAAGCGAATCGGTGACCAGACTTTTCCCCTCTCCCGCTCCCACCCACCCCTCCCCCCCTAGGGTTATGAAGCAAACTTGTGTTAAGACAGATTCAGTCTGTAAATGTTTGAAAATAATCAATACTGTTAGTTATGTCTCATATATAAGGGATTTATAGTCAAAAACTTTGTTTTTACGGTTTTTTTTAATTAAAAAGTTTTTTTGTTCATTTTATTTCCTTCTAAAATCTCCGATCGTCAAAATAATTCGGGAAGCTACTCATGTTAATGCGCTTTGAAGAGGTTTCCTAAGTTGTCGAACTTAGAAAAAAATTAATATGCCAAACACAATGTTAACTAATGGGTATTATGAGGACCGATTGGAGCAAAAATAATTGTAAAGGTGTAAAATGAAATTTGACTGTTGAAGATTGTTAGGGGCTTAATGCTTAAATGAATGCAAAATAAAAATATTTTAAAATGAAAGATTAATCTCTGCATAAAAATGTCTGAAAATTGTTAGGCAAGCATTTCAACATTTGCGTCATCTTTGATATTCTCCAACCCTCCACACAATGTAGAAGGGATCCACAACTAATGTAATGTAGAACACAAGAAATGTAATGTAGGGCAATAACTAATGTAATGTAGGTCATAACTAATGTAATGTAGGCCACAACTAATGTAATGTAGGTCACAACTAATGTAATGTAGGTCATAACTAATGCAATGTAGGCACAACTAATGTAATGTAGGTCAGAAGTAATGTAACGTAGGGCTATACGTGTCACAACTAATATAATGTGCGGCAATAACTAAAGTAATTTAGGCCACAACTAATGTAATGTAGGTCACAATTAATGTAATTTAGGACAATAACTAATGTAAAGTAGGCAACAACTAATATAATGTAGGTCAGAACTAATGTAGTGTAGGCCACTACTAATGTAATGTAGGCCACAACTAATGTAATGTAGGTCACAACTAATGTAATGTAGGCCACAACTAATGTAATGTAGGGCAATGACTAATGTAATGTAGGCCACAACTAATGTAATGTAGGTCATAACTAATGTAATGTATGCCACAACTAATGTAATGTAGGTCAAAACTAATGTAATGTAGGGCAATCAATAATGTAATGTAGTCATACCACAATGCAATGTAGGCCACAACTAAAGTAATGTAGGCCACACAACTAATGTAATTAGGTACGATGAATTACACTCAATGTAATGTAGTAGGGCCACAACTAATGAATGTAGGTAGGCCAGAACTAATGTAAGTAGGGCTATAAGTAATGTAATGTAGGAGCATAAACTAATGTTATGTAGCTCACAACTAATGTAAATGTAGGCGCAATAACTAGTAATTTAATAGGCACAACAGTACCACAACAAGTATGTAGGTATAACACGAATAGTACACTGTAATTTATGACAATAACAAATAATGTAAAGTAGGCCTCACAACTAATATAATGTAGGTTCAGAACTAATGTAATGTAGGCAAACTACTAATGTTAATAGTAGGCCAACAACTAATGTAGTGTAGCGCCACTATTAATGTAATGTAGGGCCACTACTAATGTAATGTGGGTCACAAACTAATGTAATGTAGGCCACAACTAATGTATAGGTAGGGCAAATGACTAATGTAATGTAGGCAAACTACTAATGTAATTTAGGCACAACTAATGTAATGTAGGCCACAACTAATGTAATGTAGGTCAAAATTAATGTAATTTAGGGCAATAACTAAATGTAATTTTAAGGTCAACTATAGTAATGTAGGTCACACAACTAATGTAATGTAGCGTCAGAACTAAATGTAACTTAGGGCTATATCGTAAATGTAATGTAGGGCACAACTAATGTTATGTATGAGGTCACATACTAATGTAATGTAGGGCAATATCTAATGTAAAGTAGGCCACAACTAATATAAGTGTTGGTGAGAAACTAATGTAATGTAGGCCCCTACTAATGTAATGTAGGCACAACTAATGTATATGTAGGCCACAACTAAGTGTAATGTAGGTCACTAACTAATATGTAATGTATGGGCTAATAAGTAATGTAATGTAGGGCCTCAACTAATGCAATGTAGGCCACAATAATGTAATGTAGGCCACAACTAATGTAATGTTGGCTACAACTAATGTAATGTAGGCCACTAATTTAATGTATGGCTACAACCAATGTAATGTAGGCCACAACTAATGTATGTAGGCCACAACTAAAGTAATGTAGGCCACAACCAATGTAATGTAGGCCAAAACCATGTAATGTAGGCCACAACTAATATAATGTAGGCCACACTAATGTAATGTAGGCACAAATAATGTAATGTAGGCCACAACTAATTTAATGTAGGCACAACTAATGCAATGTAGGCCACATACAATGTAATGTAGGACACAACTAATGCAACGTTATGGCAATAACTAATGTAATGTAGGCCACAACTAATGCATATGTAGGACACTACTAATGCAATGTATGGCCAATAACTAATGTAAACTTGACGACGTGTCTTGTCTTAGCCATTGGAGAGAGTTCACTCAACGACCGCACATTATATGTCATAAAAATAATAAATGGATAATTTATATAGTGCTGTATTCCAGTAAGGAATCTGGGCACACAGCGCTTTACATAAAGATAGTAACATACAGTATAGCTATTAAATTAACATTTCATATCATTACAACCAAATAAAAGGCAATACGTTACACACATAAGCTACGTTAATCAGTAGAAAGAAATGATGTTCATAATTTTGAAAAAAAATTGACAAGATGTGTTTCTTATTTGAGATGGTAAACATCCATCTATATCAGAAATGGCGCACCTTTTTGGGGCCGCGTGCCCAAAATTCATCTAAAGCAAACTTATTAATAGCAAAGTGCCGACATTACGATGAACCCCAAAAATGGGGGTTTAGTCTAGCTGGTTTGATTAAGGAAGTAATACATGTATTTTAGTAGCGTGCCGGTCGATGAGGCTCTGCGTGTCAACTTTGGCACGCGTGCCATAGGTTCGCTATCACTAATCTATATTATAGCAACAAAGATGTGCACCCTAATGGATCACAGTTATATAAGCTCAACTACGACTCCAGTTGTATGTGACAACAAAGACACATGTTGTTTGTGACAACATAGACTCCAGTTGTATGTGACAACATAGACTCCAGTTGTATTTGACAACATAGACACATGTTGTTTGTGACAACATAGACTCCAGTTGTATGTGACAACATAGACAAAACGTTGTTTTTGATAACATTAACTCTAGTTGTATGTGACAACATATACTTCAGTTGTATGTGACAACATAGACTCCAGTTGTATGTGACAACATAGACTTCAGTTGTATCTGACAACATAGACTCCAGTTGTATCTGACAACATAGACTCCAGTTGTATGTGACAACATAGACTCCAGTTTTATGTGACAGCAAAGACTCCTGTTGGATGTGACAACATAGACTCCGGTTGTATGTGCCAATATAGACTCCTGTTGTGTGTGACAACATAGACTCCTGTTGTATGTGACAACATAGACTCCAGTTGTATGTGACAACAAAGACTTCATTGATATTTTAATATATATCAGGAGTGCATGTCGTGGACATATAAATTGAGTTAATTTGATGCGCACAGAACTTGAATTTATTTGGTGCACATAAATCTTGAGTTCATTTGGTGCACTTATAACATGAGTTCATGTAGTGCAAATAAAACTTGGAGTTCATTTGGTAGAAATATAACTTGAATATATTAGGTGTACATAAAACTTGAGTTCATTTGTTGCACATATTTCTTGAGTTCATTTGGAGCAATAATACTTTAAGTCCATTTGGTGCACATATAATTTGAGTCAGTTTGGTGCACATATACATTGAGTTCAATTTTTGCACATATAACTTGAGTTCATTTAGTGCATGCATTTATGGCTAGTATATTCATATCCCCATCCATCGCTACACCGTAGTTCCCAGCAAGCTACACATTTGTTTATCTTTGATAGGCGAGACAGAGCAAGTGACTGACAGAGAACATCATAACAGACGGGTAATGCCCAGATGTGATGCTCGTCAACGGAAGAGATTCTGAGCCAACGAATAGAATGAAACAACAATGATACATACCACAGTGGACAATGATACATATGACAGTGGACAATGATACATACGACAGTGGACAATGATACATATGACAGTGGACAATGATACATATGACAGTGGACAATGATACATACGACAGTGGACAATGATACATATGACAGTGGACAATGATACATACGACAGTGGACAATGATACATACAACAGTGGACAATGATACATATGACAGTGGACAATGATACATATGACAGTGGACAATGATACATACGACAGTGGGCAATGATACATACGACAGTGGACAATGATACATATGACAGTGGACAATGATATATACCACAGTGGACAATGATACATATGACAGTGGACAATGATATATACCACAGTGGACAATGATACATATGACAGTGGACAATGATATATACCACAGTGGACAATGATACATATGACAGTGGACAATGATACATATGACAGTGGACAATGATACATACGACAGTGGGCAATGATACATATGACAGTGGACAATGATACATACGACAGTGGGCAATGATACATATGACAGTGGACAATGATACATACGACAGTGGACAATGATACATATGACAGTGGACAATGATACATACGACAGTGGACAATGATACATATGACAGTGGACAATGATACATATGACAGTGGAAAAAAATGATACATACGGTAGTGGACAATGATACATATGACAGTGGACAATGATACATATGACAGTGGACAATGATACATATGACAGTGGACAATGATACATATGACAGTGGACAATGATACATATGACAGTGGACAATGATACATATGACAGTGGACAATGATACATATGACAGTGGACAATGATACATACGACAGTGGACAATGATACATACGACAGTGGACAATGATACATATGACAGTGGACAATGATACATACGACAGTGGACAATGATACATATGACAGTGGACAATGATACATACGACAGTGGACAATGATACATATGACAGTGGACAATGATACATATGACAGTGGAAAAAATGATACATACGGTAGTGGACAATGATACATATGACAGTGGACAATGATACATATGACAGTGGACAATGATACATATGACAGTGGGCAATGATACATACGACAGTGGACAATGATACATACGACAGTGGGCAATGATACATATGACAGTGGACAATGATACATACGACAGTGGACAATGATACATATGACAGTGGACAATGATACATACGACAGTGGACAATGATACATATGACAGTGGACAATGATACATATGACAGTGGAAAAAATGATACATACGGTAGTGGACAATGATACATATGACAGTGGACAATGATACATATGACAGTGGACAATGATACATATGACAGTGGACAATGATACATATGACAGTGGACAATGATACATACAACAGTGGACAATGATACATACGACAATGGATAATGATACATATGACAGTGGACAATGATACATACAACAGTGGACAATGATACATATGACAGTGGACAATGATATATATGACAGTGGACAATGATACATATGACAGTGGACAATGATACACATGACAGTGGACAATGATACATACAACAGTGGACAATGATACATACGACAATGGATAATGATACATATGACAGTAGACAATGATACATACAACAGTGGACAATGATACATATGACAGTGGACAATGATACATACAACAGTGGACAATGATACATACAACAGTGGACAATGATACATATGACAGTGGACAATGATACATACGGCAGTGGACAATGATACATATGACAGTGGACAATGATACATATGACAGTGGACAATGATACATACGGTAGTGGAAAATGATCCATACGACAGTGGACAATGATAATATGACAGTGCACAATGATACATATTACAGTGGACAATGATACATATGACAGTGGACAATGATACATATGACAGTGCACAATGATACATACAACAGTGGACAATGATACATATGACAGTGGACAATGATACATACGGTAGTGGACAATGATACATACGACAGTGGACAATGATAATATGACAGTGCACAATGATACATATTACAGTGGACAATGATACATATGACAGTGGACAATGATACATATGACAGTGCACAATGATACATACAACAGTGGACAATGATACATATGACAGTGGACAATGATACATACAACAGTGGACAATGATACATATGACAGTGGACAATGATACATACAACAGTGGACAATGATACATATGACAGTGGACAATGATACATATGACAGTGGACAATGATACATACAACAGTGGACAATGATACATATGACAGTGGACAATGATACATACAACAGTGGACAATGATACATACAACAGTGGACAATGATACATATGACAGTGGACAATGATACATACAACAGTGGACAATGATACATATGACAGTGGACAATGATACATATGACAGTGGACAATGATACATACGACAGTGGACAATGATACATATGACCAGTGGACAATGATACATACAACAGTGGACAATGATACATATGACAGTGGACAATGATACATATGACAGTGGACAATGATACATACGACAGTGGACAATGATACATATGACAGTGGACAATGATACATACGACAGTGGACAATGATACATATGACAGTGGACAATGATACATATGACAGTGGACAATGATACATACGACAGTGGACAATGATACATATGACAGTGGACAATGATACATACGACAGTGGACAATGATATATACGGTAGTGGACAATGATACATACGACAGTGGACAATGATACATACGTCAGTGGACAAAGATACGTAACAAGGATTTTGTCCTTTCCAAAGGACACACAAATCTACCATAGTACATGGCAAATGTGATGACATTTGTTTATTGCACCCGTGTATTACGATATTACGAACAACATTATTGGCAAATATTTGACTCAAAATCCTTTAAGAGCTCTAGAATTGCTTAGAAGTTAAAATGGGTTGCGTAAAAAAAAGGTGAAGATCTGAGACATTACAAACGGATTTCAACAATTAATAAGAATAACACCATAAGTTAAATCATTAAACACTAGAGCAGTGGTTCCCAATATTTAGTGGGTGGCGACCTTCATTTATAAAAGCAACATGATACTCATAAACATAGCCATAAAAACAATATTCTTATTCTATATGCACGAACAAACGCATACAAATTCTAGCTTTTTTTCTTGAATAGATTGAATAGTCTAGCTGATAACACCAGGAAAACTAACACTATATCAACTTTAAAACTCTAATGAGAAGGCACAACTTTGCCTTAAACCACAGATAAGCGTAGGGCGAAATAATCATCTGTATAGTAGGTGCGTCTGTAATTATATTAGATAACAAAACATACAATTAGATAAAATGTATTTTGATAAACTAAAGTAATAGATAAATGTGATGCACATATACATATGTATATGAATAAAGTAATAGATAAATGTGATGCATATATATACATATGTATATGATTAAAGTCATACATTTATTGTAGTTTGTCGTTGGGGGGGGGGCAGAAAAAACACAGTGTAACTGGGACTGAGTCCAGATACCCAGAGAATGTTACTATAAATAACCTACGTCAACAAAGATGTGTGAGGCTGAGGGTTGTATTGAATTATAACATGTCATTCAGTTTTGAAACACAATCTCATTTTTTTGGGTCACTAGACAATACATGAAGAATTTCCCACAGAAAAAGCTCGACTAGAGTGGTGGAGCTATCACAATCGGGATGTGACTTTTGACGTGTTATGTAAAGTTAGGTTTAACAAGTTACAGCTTACAGCCAATATTACCTTTAAGCTGCGCGGCCACACTGATATCTGACTGACGGCCGCACAGCAGTTTACCAAATACTGCGGGGAAAATTTGGTAAAATATTAAAGGAAAAAATTGATGCTGTATAAATTTGCACACGAGTATATTTTAAAAAAAAATTTAATTTATTTTTTCACACAAACCAACGAATCTCAGAGAGAAGCCTGGAGTTAAAGCTATAACGATTGCCCAAGATGCCTGGAGTTAAAGCTATAACGATTGCCCAAGATGCCTGGAGTTAAAGCTATAACGATTGCCCAAGATGCCTGGACTTAAAGCTATAACGATTGCCCAAGATGCCTGGACTTAAAGCTATAACGATTGCCCAAGATGCCTGGACTTAAAGCTATAACGATTGCCCAAGATGCCTGGACTTAAAGCTATAACGATTGCCCAAGATGCCTGGACTTAAAGCTATAACGATTGCCCAAGATGCCTGGACTTAAAGCTATAACGATTGCCCAAGATGCCTGGACTTAAAGCTATAACGATTGCCCAAGATGCCTGGACTTAAAGCTATAACGATTGCCCAAGATGCCTGGATTTAAAGCTATAACGATTGCCCAAGATGCCTGGACTTAAAGCTATAACGATTGCCCAAGATGCCTGGACTTAAAGCTATAACGATTGCCCAAGATGCCTGGACTTAAAGCTATAACGATTGCCCAAGATGCCTGGACTTAAAGCTATAACGATTGCCCAAGATGCCTGGACTTAAAGCTATAACGATTGGCCCAAGATGCCTGGACTTAAAGCTATAACGATTGCCCAAGATGCCTGGACTTAAAGCTATAACGATTGCCCAAGATGCCTGGACTTAAAGCTATAACGATTGCCCAAGATGCCTGGAGTTACAATTATAACGATTGCTCATTCCAGGAGTGGTAAACTTAGTGCTAGAACATTTCAGAAATCAAATGGTCTTCAGCCAGAAGTAAGGGATGTATGAGGGTAAACTTAGTATTAAACTGTCACATTTAGGGCTAACAGTGAGGCGATGGTAAGGATGATTTTAGTAATAACGTCACATTTATAGCTAACAGTGAGGCGATGATAAGGATAATTTTAGTAATAATGTCAGGGAAAAATTTAGAGATGGATGGACATAATGTTAGTATCAAATTATCACATTCAGAGCCAGCAGTGACGGATGGATGAGGATAATGTTAGTATTAGTGTCACATTTATGGCCAGCAGTTACGGATGGATGAGGATAATGTTAAATTAAAACCGTCACATTCAGGTCAATGTTTTGTCCTTGACATTGTTGGGAGAAAATAATGGCTTCTAAATTATGGGATTTTAATGTAAAAATTACCAAATTGAATTATACATGTTCGGTCACTAAGTTATATTTATGTTATACTTTTTGTGGCTTAAAGTATGTAACAGCTGACCAGACTGAGTGTATGGTCCAGTCTCACACTACCGTCGTAGTCCAGACTGAGTGTATTGTCAAGTCTCACACTACCATCGTTGTCCGGACTGAGAGTATCGTCCAGTCTCTACCATCGTAGTCCAGACTTAGAGTATCGTCCAGTCTCACGCTACCATCGTAGTCCAGACTGAGTGTATGGTCCAGTCTCACACTACCATCGTAGTCCAGACTGAGAATATCGTCCAGTCTCACACCACCATCGTATCATAACGGAAACGGTTTGATATTATATAATATATATATATATTGTATTGCATGCTTTTATTGAACAAGCATGGTGTTATTCTTTCTAAACCCTTGTAATTAATATTTCATCAAACATTCCTGGTCCAATTAAGCTTAAATATGCATATATGTATTTTTGACGATAATAGCTGAAAAATCGATTTAGAAAATCTTCAATCCGGATCTTGAGCATATCCACTGGATTCAAGTAACTGATCAAATAAACCACGTAATTATGTCGCTAACGTGTTGAATTCTTTTTCTTCTCTAATGTTTTTAGTTTTTAGACATCTGGAAATATATATTGAATGAAGTCAATGATGCACTAAATTATTTTCAAAAGCTACTCACAGAGAAACTAATGAAAAACGTAAAGTATATTTTGACATTTGTTAAAAAATCCTAATGGAGATCAAGAGAGCAAACTTTTAGCGATGAAAGTAAATGTGTACCAATGTTATGAAAAAAAGGTGGGGGGGGGGTAGAGATGAGAATTGTATTCTTCATAAGGTGAAGTTACTGACTGGAGAGATTCATAAGGTGATGTTACTGACTGTAGAGATTCATAAGGTGATGTTACAGACTGGAGAGATTCATAAGGTGATGTTACTGAATGTAGAGATTCATAAGGTGATGTTACTGACTGGAGAGAATAAGGTGATATTACTGACTGTAGAGATTCATAAGGTGATGTTACTGTCTGTAAACAATAAGGCGATGTTACAGACTGGAGAGATTCATAAGGTGATGTTACAGACTGGAGAGATTCATAAGGTGATGTTACTGACTGTAGAGATTCATAAAGTGATGTTACTGACTGGAGAGAATAAGGTGATATTACTGACTGTAGAGATTCATAAAGTGATGTTACTGACTGGAGAGAATAAGGTGATGTTACTGAATGTAGAGAAAAAGGTGATATTACTGACTGTAGAGATTCATAAGGTGATGTTACTGTCTGTAAACAATAAGGCGATGTTACAGACTGGAGAGATTCATAAGGTGATGTTACAGACTGGAGAGATTCATAAGGTGATGTTACTGACTGTAGAGATTCATAAGGTGATGTTACTGAATGTAGAGAATAAGGTGATGTTACTGACTGTAGAGATTCATAAGATGATGTTATTGACTGGAGAGAATAAGGTGATGTTACTGACTGTAGAGAATAAAGGTGATGTTACTGACTGTAGAGAATAAGGTGATGTTACTGACTGTAGAGATCATAAGGTGATGTTACTGAATGTAGAGAATAAGGTGATATTACTGACTGTAGAGATTCATAAGGTGATGTTACTGTCTGTAAACAATAAGGTGATGTTACTGTCTGTAGAGAATAAGGTGATGTTATTGACTGTATAGATTCATAAGGTGATGTTACTGACTGGAGAGATTCATAATGTGATGTTACTGACTGTAGAGATTCATAAGGTGATGTTACAGACTGGAGAGATTCATAAGGTGATGTTACAGACTGGAGAGATTCATAAGGTGATGTTACTGACTGTAGAGATTCATAAGGTGATGTTACTGACTACTGACTGTAGAGATTCATAAGGTGATGTTACTGACTGTAGAGATTCATAAGGTGATGTTACTGACTGTAGAGATGTATAAGGTGATGTTACTGACTGTAGAGATTCATAAGGTGATGTTATTGACTGTAGAGATTCATAAGGTCATGTTACTGACTGTAGAGATTCATAAGGTGATGTTACTGACTGTAGAGATTCATAAGGTGATGTTACTGTCTGTAGAGATTCATAAGGTGATGTTACTGGCTGTAAAGATTCATAAGGTGATGTTACTGTCTGTAGAGATTCATAAGGTGATGTTACTGACTGTAAAGATTCATAAGGTGATGTTACTGACTGTAGAGATTCATAAGGTGATGTTACTGACTGTAGAGATTCATAAGGTGATGTTACTGACTGTAGAGATTCATAAGGTCATGTTACTCACTGTAGAGATTCATAAGGTCATGTTACTCACTGTAGAGATTCATAAGGTGATGTTACTGACTGTAGAGATTCATAAGGTCATGTTACTGACTGTAGAGATTCATAAGGTCATGTTACTGACTGTAGAGATTCATAAGGTCATGTTACTCACTGTAGAGATTCATAAGGTGATGTTATTGACTGTAGAGATTCATAAGGTCATGTTACTGACTGTAGAGATTCATAAGGTCATGTTACTGACTGTAGAGATTCATAAGGTCATGTTACTCACTGTAGAGATTCATAAGGTCATGTTACTGACTGTAGAGATTCATAAGGTCATGTTACTGACTGAGGAGATTCATAAGGTCATGTTACTCACTGTAGAGATTCATAAGGTCATGTTACTGACTGTAGAGATTCATAAGGTCATGTTACTGACTGTAGAGATTCATAAGGTCATGTTACTGACTGTAGAGATTCATAAGGTCATGTTACTGACTGTAGAGATTCATAAGGGGATGTTACTGACTGCAGAGATTCATAAGGTGATGTTACTGACTGTAGAGATTCATAAGGTCATGTTACTGACTGTAGAGATTCATAAGGTGATGTTACAGACTGGAGAGATTCATAAGGTGATTTTACAGACTGGAGAGATTCATAAGGTGATGTTACTGACTGTAGAGATTCATAAGGTGATGTTACTGACTGGAGAGATTCATAAGGTGATGTTACTGACTGTAGAGATTCATAAGGTGATGTTACTGACTGTAGAGATTCATAAGGTGATGCTACTGACTGTAGAGATTCATAAGGTGATGTTACTGACTGTAGAGATTCATAAGGTGATGTTACTGACTGTAGAGATTTATAAGGTGATGTTACTGACTGTAGAGATTCATAAGGTGATGTTACTGACTGTAGAGATTCATAAGGTGATGTTACTGAATGTAGAGAATAAGGTGATGTTACTGACTGTAGAGATTCATAAGATGATGTTATTGACTGGAGAGAATAAGGTGATGTTACTGACTGTAGAGATTCATAAAGTGATGTTACTGACTGGAGAGAATAAGGTGATGTTACTGAATGTAGAGAATAAGGTGATATTACTGACTGTAGAGATTCATAAGGTGATGTTACTGTCTGTAAACAATAAGGTGATGTTACTGTCTGTAGAGAATAAGGTGATGTTATTGACTGTATAGATTCATAAGGTGATGTTACTGACTGGAGAGATTCATAATGTGATGTTACTGACTGTAGAGATTCATAAGGTGATGTTACAGACTGGAGAGATTCATAAGGTGATGTTACAGACTGGAGAGATTCATAAGGTGATGTTACTGACTGTAGAGATTCATAAGGTGATGTTACTGACTACTGACTGTAGAGATTCATAAGGTGATGTTACTGACTGTAGAGATTCATAAGGTGATGTTACTGACTGTAGAGATGTATAAGGTGATGTTACTGACTGTAGAGATTCATAAGGTGATGTTATTGACTGTAGAGATTCATAAGGTCATGTTACTGACTGTAGAGATTCATAAGGTGATGTTACTGACTGTAGAGATTCATAAGGTGATGTTACTGTCTGTAGAGATTCATAAGGTGATGTTACTGGCTGTAAAGATTCATAAGGTGATGTTACTGTCTGTAGAGATTCATAAGGTGATGTTACTGACTGTAAAGATTCATAAGGTGATGTTACTGACTGTAGAGATTCATAAGGTGATGTTACTGACTGTAGAGATTCATAAGGTGATGTTACTGACTGTAGAGATTCATAAGGTCATGTTACTCACTGTAGAGATTCATAAGGTCATGTTACTCACTGTAGAGATTCATAAGGTGATGTTACTGACTGTAGAGATTCATAAGGTCATGTTACTGACTGTAGAGATTCATAAGGTCATGTTACTGACTGTAGAGATTCATAAGGTCATGTTACTCACTGTAGAGATTCATAAGGTGATGTTACTGACTGTAGAGATTCATAAGGTCATGTTACTGACTGTAGAGATTCATAAGGTCATGTTACTGACTGTAGAGATTCATAAGGTCATGTTACTCACTGTAGAGATTCATAAGGTCATGTTACTGACTGTAGAGATTCATAAGGTCATGTTACTGACTGAGGAGATTCATAAGGTCATGTTACTCACTGTAGAGATTCATAAGGTCATGTTACTGACTGTAGAGATTCATAAGGTCATGTTACTGACTGTAGAGATTCATAAGGTCATGTTACTGACTGTAGAGATTCATAAGGTCATGTTACTGACTGTAGAGATTCATAAGGGGATGTTACTGACTGCAGAGATTCATAAGGTGATGTTACTGACTGTAGAGATTCATAAGGTCATGTTACTGACTGTAGAGATTCATAAGGTGATGTTACAGACTGGAGAGATTCATAAGGTGATTTTACAGACTGGAGAGATTCATAAGGTGATGTTACTGACTGTAGAGATTCATAAGGTGATGTTACTGACTGGAGAGATTCATAAGGTGATGTTACTGACTGTAGAGATTCATAAGGTGATGTTACTGACTGTAGAGATTCATAAGGTGATGCTACTGACTGTAGAGATTCATAAGGTGATGTTACTGACTGTAGAGATTCATAAGGTGATGTTACTGACTGTAGAGATTTATAAGGTGATGTTACTGACTGTAGAGATTCATAAGGTGATGTTACTGACTGTAGAGATTCATAAGGTGATGTTACTGACTGTAGAGATTAATAAGGTGATGTTACTGACTGTAGAGATTCATAAGGTGATGTTACTGACTGTAGAGATTCATAAGGTGATGTTACTGACTGTAGAGATTCATAAGGTGATGTTACTGACTACTGACTGTAGAGATTCGTTAGGTGATGTTACTGACTGTAGAGATTCATAAAGTGATGCTACTGACTGTAGAGATTCATAAGTTGATGTTATTGACTGTAGAGATTCATAAGGTCATGTTACTGACTGTAGAGATTCATAAGGTGATGTTACCGACTGTAGAGATTCATAAGGTGATGTTACTGACTGTAGAGATTCATAAGGTGATGTTACTGACTGTAGAGATTCATAAGTTCATGTTATTGACTGTAGAGATTCATAAGGTCATGTTACTGACTGTAGAGATTCATAAGGTGATGTTACTGACTGTAGATATTCATAAGGTGATGTTACTGACTGTAGAGATTCATAAGTTGATGTTAGTGACTGGAGAGATTCATAAGGTGATGTTACTGACTGTAGAGATTCATAAGGTGATGTTACTGACTGTAGAGATTCATAAGGTGATGTTACTGACTGTAGAGATTCATAAGGTGATGTTACTCACTGTAGAGATTCATAAGGTGATGTTACTGACTGGAGAGATTCATAAGGTGATGTTACTGACTGGAGAGATTTATAAGGTGATGTTACTGACTGTAGAGATTCATAAGGTGATGTTACTGACTACTGACTGTAGAGATTCATAAGGTGATGTTACTGACTGTAGAGAATAAGGTGATGATACTGACTGTAGAGATTCATAAGGTGATGTTACTGACTGTAGAGATTCATAAGGTGATGTTACTGACTTGAGAGATTCATAAGGTGATGTTACTGATTGGAGAGATTCATAAGGTGATGTTACTGACTGTAGAGATTCATAAGGTGATGTTACTGACTGTAGAGATTCATAAGGTCATGTTACTGACTGTAGAGATTCATAAGGTGATGTTACTGACTGTAGAGATTTATAAGGAGATGTTACTGACTGTAGAGATTCATAAGGTGATGTTACTGACTACTGACTGTAGAGATTCATAAGGTGATGTTACTGACTGTAGAGAATAAGGTGATGATACTGACTGTAGAGATTCATAAGGTGATGTTACTGACTGTAGAGATTCATAAGGTGATGTTACTGACTGGAGAGATTCATAAGGTGATGTTACTGATTGGAGAGATTCATAAGGTGATGTTACTGACTGTAGAGATTCATAAGGTGATGTTACTGACTGTAGAGATTCATAAGGTCATGTTACTGACTGTAGAGATTCATAAGGTGATGTTACTGACTGTAGAGATTTAAAAGGTGATGTTACTGACTGTAGTACCATAAGTAATGCCTGCTGTGAGAGAATGTTAATGAAAAATTAGTAATGAACAAAAATGAATACTCTAAGAGTGACAAATTAATGGCTTTCGGTCATGGCATGGGTGACATCATAGCATGGGTGACAACATTAATACATCAAATATTGCTTCATGGGTGACAACATTAATCCATCAAATATTGCTTCATGGGTGACAACATTAATACATCAAATATTGCTTCATCCGTCGTGGCATGGGTGACAACATTGATACATCAAATATTGCTTCATGGGTGACAACATTGATACATCAAATATTGCTTCATGGGTGACAACATTAATACATCAAATATTGCTTCATCCGTCATGGCATGGGTGACAACATTAAAACATCAACTTTGCTTCATGGGTGACAACGTTAATACATCAAATATTGCTTCATGGGTGACAACCTTGATACATCAAATATTGCTTCATCCGTCATGGCATGGGTGACAACATTAATACATCAAATATTGCTTCATCGGTGACAACGTTGATACATCAAATATTGCTTCATCGGTGACAACGTTAATACATCAAATATTGCTTCATCGGGAAAAGGAAAAAAAATAATTTTCGATCAAGAAATGAAAGTTTTTCTATTTATTTCTAACTTTAAAATGTAGTGTGTACCTTTGATTCCTTTCAAACAAATATTATGTTTTCTTTACATTATCAAAATATTTTACCGATGGCAAGGGGCGGGGGGGGGCGGCAAACTTGTGTTCTGGGGGCCGCTCATAAATGACGTCACTCGATTTTGGCCACTTTTTCCACCCTCCTACCCTCTTGTCACACGCCGTCACAAAAAGTTAGACCCAAATCCAATATGACGTCACATAGCTTTAAACATTTTTCTATTTGAAAATGACAATGTTTCATATCACTTTTTTCATTTAAGTATGTATTTAGTGTGAGGCTGCACTCTAATATCGTAAAACGCGTGAAGCCATTTAAAACGTCATTAAATAAATTGTAAGCAATTAACTATGTAAGTGGAACTTTTATTTAAAGTTGCCTGTTTTGATGTGACGTCACATTTCTTAAACAACACTTTTGGTCACATCTCGTCTTAAATGATCGACTCTTCTCCTCCCCCCCCCAGGTGCGTGACGTCATTTATGGACGGCCCCCTCACCCGGGCCGATACACCACATACCATCGCTACACCGTTTGCCTCGCGCTAATCTTGCCTGTCGCTTGCTTCCGTCACTGTCAGTGATGGTTTTTGTAGTCCAGTAACATTGAACCTATCCCTCATCTGGCTCTCTCTCTCTCTCTCTCTCTCTCTCTCTCTCTGTCTCTCTCTCTCTCTCTCTCTCTCTCTCTCTCTCTCTCTCTCTCTCTCTCTGACTCTCTCTCTCTCTCTCTCTCTCTCTCTCTCTCTCTCTCTCTCTCTCTCTCTATGTCTCTCTCTCTCTCTCTCTCTCCGCCATTGTCTTCTGCCACGCATGTGACGACATAGACTCGTTTTGGAAAAATTCAGCGTGAGATATAAAGTGAGAGGTGAGAAGTTATCTGGACCAGAATAAAGTGTCTTTCATCAATAGCAAGGTCGACCCATCCCAGTTATTTACATAAATAATTTTGGCTGGAAGTTGCGGCGGTTACATTCAGTGGTTACCATTTGACTTACCAGAAGTCAGTGCTTAAATATTCAACGCGTGTGGAAAATTCCAGGGAATTTCCTTTACTCAAATACTGAACTGGATACTCATTAAGGTGACCAAGTGCTGTAACTTCGCCAGATACGACGGTGAGCGAAATTGACAGTGCAATTCGTAAGACAAAATACAAGACAACAACACCTTCAAAGCTTGGAGAAGTCAAAGTGGTATGTTGATAGCCATTTAAAAAGTTTATTGTTAAAGTCCTAGTGTTATCAAGTTAACATTTTTACCAAGCCTTGTCTTTGTGCCTGCATGTGCGTGGTTGTTGTGTTGGCTTATATTTAAATCTAAAAATAATAATTATTATTACTGTATTAAAATTAATAATAATAATAATACAATATTTTAAAAGCATGATTGTTATGATTGTAATAATATCAAAATGTAAGCTTTAAATCAGAGACTTCACTGGGGTTCGTGTCACCCAGTGCGATAACTCATGGTGTCACCCCCTCACGACTTACCCCATAAAACCCCTTGGAGTCTGCCAGTGTAAAATAACGGGAACACACTTTATTTTACATTTCGGTGCCACCCGGCAAGGTCCGCATCTCCCGTATACCTCTAGTGACCCCTCTGCTTTAAATTAGGGCTATTAACGATTAATTTAAATTTAATCGTTAACTTTTGAAAAATTAACGATTAATTAATCGTTAATTTCGATTAAAGCCAAAAATTGAAACTTATGATGTCATAAATAACATTTATTAAAATACTTGAAAATCAAAATAACACCTGAAGGAATGTCTTCTTTATTATTACCACTTTTTTATTAACTTGCTTTCGTGTCTGTCCGCAAATTTTCAAATATGCAAACGTATAATTGAAGCACTTCTGATAGTCCTAGAGCGCTCAAAATTTTACCACAGATAGATCTTGGATGAAAATACCTTGTATTAAAACTTCAGATCGATCAAATCTACCGCAATTAAATTATTGCATTTTTTAGTTTATCTCTATATAAGCATCTGTATCTGTCTGCTACTGTTCACACTCCGTGAAAAACGGATTTAACCCGTGACCTCATCCCCGTGTTTTAAAAACGTTATGCTTATGAAGTGTTTGGTAAAATTGATAGAGGTAAAAAAAAGATTTTTAAAAGGGGCGTTCAACAAATAAAACAAATTTAATAAGAAAGCTGTCTTACTATGAATTAGTGTATTTTTTTTTAATAATTGGACTAAAAAGAATAAAATAAATAGAGGTAAAAAAGGATTTTTAGAAACCAAGTTTTTATAAGTGGACTAAAAAGAAGAAAATAATTTAAAACTTATAAGTTCAAGTACTTTAATTTAATATGACTGAAAACGTAGGGCGGTGCGTCAAAATCCCATTCTAATTGTAGAAATACAACACAAAGATATGTGTTTGGTATAAAAATTAAAGATTCATAACTTAGAAGGCAAAAGAGAGATCTATAAGTGAGAGAATGGGTAAACTGCATATGTAAAACCTTTATGAGCGCCCGGCGCCCGCCCCACGTTTTTAGTCATATTAAATCAAAGCATTTTTTTAAAATTCCTTTTTACCTCTATTTATATGAAATCTTTTAACCAACAACGCAAACAGACAAGTGTATTGAGATTATTTAATTCATGTGATGAGCGGGTCGTATTGACAATATAATCAGCCTAGTTTAAAAATTGTTCACATCGCTTTAGATTGTCTCAGCTGAAGTTTCCGATACTGTAGTTGATTTTTGGATTGCAGGTGATATGTAAGCGAAGTGTTAGAACCAAGGTGGCAATGTTCCCTTTAAGCATCGCGGCTGCGCAGACATTTGATCGACACCACGCAGGAGTTTATAATCACCGCGCAGCAAATTTTGTAAAATATTGCACAAAAAATGTACGTTGTGCAACTTTGCACACGAGTTTTTTTTTCCTTGTACACGGACCAACGAAGCTTAGACTCAGAAGGAACATTGCATGGTAGGCAAGCGATTTCTCTAAATGGACACAATAACCTTTATCAACATTTTGAACATTCACGTCAGTCAATAGTTTAAATCCCTAATGTTCGTGTAATTGTCCGGAAATTAGTTTATATTTATCGGCCGAAATATGTTATTTTTTTTACTTCCAGTACATTTATAAGTGGTGGGTCGATTAATCGTTATAATATTTTAATCGTTACAATTTTTAAGGGTTAATCGAGAAATTAATCGTAAATTTCCGCAGCCCTACTTTAAATATTTCACATCAAAAACAGTTAACTTTCTAATATAGTGGGGCCTTTCGTGTAGTTACTCCTAGCCTAGCTTCGATATGAATTGAAAATTGAGCTTAAATGAATGTGTCACATACACTGATCTGACGACAGGTTGTAGACCTATTGATTTGACACCGGGTTACGGACACACTATTCTGAGGCCAGTTCAAGGACACACTCATCTGACGCTAGTTCACAGACACACTGTCTGACATCAGGTCACAGACACTCTTGTCCGGGGTAAATAACAGCGTCTTTTGGGAAGCACTGACTTCAACTATACAATATAGTTAAACTTGACGTGCAGGGTGAATTTTAAAACAACATTAAAAACGACTGAGTCACCGTTAGAAAAAAACAAGTCTTACTTTATCTGTGAGTCACCTTCCGATACCTACTATGCATGCATTTCTCTAAGTATATAAGGAGCCATTCAAAGAAGAGGTCAAAATGTCAACACAGAAGCAAAAGAACAGTTCCAAATGTCCACACAGAAGCCAAAGAACTGGTCCAAATGTCCACACAGAAGCCAAAGAACTGGTCCAAATGTCCACACAGAAGCCAAAGAACGGTCCAAATGTCCACAAAGCAAAGAATGTCCAAATGTCACACATGTCCAAATGTCCACAAAGAAGCCAAAGAACTGGTCCAAATGTCCACACAAAAGCCAAAGAACAGGTCCAAATGTCCACACAGAAGCCAAAGAACTGGTCCAAATGTCCACACAGAAGCCAAAGAACTGGTCCAAATGTCCACAAAGAAGCCAAAGAACTGGTCCAAATGTCCACACAAAAGCCAAAGAACTGGTCCAAATGTTCACACTAAAGTCAAAGAACAGGTCCAAATATCCACACAGAAGCCAAACTAATTTGTTTCGCTTTCGTTGAGCAATAGAGCAAACGCTGGTGGTAAAACCAATCAATAGCAAATAACACTGTCTCACATCATGTCCACTCATCTCATTGGACATTCAACTGTCCAATTCCACATTTCAACGATGCATTTCATCCATTTCCTTGTGTAGTTCACATTTTTCACAGAAATATTATAATTATACAACCACGTTAATATTTTTAAAGGTTCAAACCAAAATGAAACAACAATATAAAATTATTTTTTTAAAAATATTGTCTTTCACTCTTACCCAGACAGGGCAACACTTTCAAGATCAACATGTTTTTAATCATCAAAATAACCAATATTTCTTCTTCTCAAACATATTTTTAATCAATAAAAAGACTTAGAATAATTCAATAGGGAATCCAGCTTTTGTTTAGTCTGAGTACGCCCAATCGACAGCCATAGTTGTAATTGTAATGGAGTCAGTACTCCTGACACCATGTAATTGTAATGGAGTCAGTACTTCTAACACCATGTAATTGTAATGGAGTCAGTACTTCTAACACCATGTAATAGTAATGGAGTCAGTACTTCTAACACCATGTAATAGTAATGGAGTCAGTACTTCTGACACCATGTAATAGTAATGGAGTGAGTACTTCTGACACCATGTAATAGTAATGGAGTCAGTACTTCACCATGTAGTAGTAATGGTCTTGATCCTTGGTAAACTTCTGACGCTATCTAATAGTCTTCAGGCACTTCTTACACTGTGTAATAGTCTATCATGCAATAGTCTAACTGTACATCAATACTGCAATAAATAAGACACCAACAGCTTGTGGTCTGTGTAAAAACTGTCTCTTTAATCACCTGAACATTACATTTATAGCGATTCTCTATGAGTTCGAGACCTTGAACGATTTCACTTCTCAATACAAATCACGAGCTTCATACGCAGTCAGGTCAACTCGCATGCCCATACTATGTCAGCACGTCTCTCAAAGTAGTTACCACAGCCAAACTGATATAAATATCTGAGTAGGCCTCGTACTGAAAATCACCCCCAACCCAAATCGTATGGTGATTCCTCGAGTAGTAAGAGCCTGCTTCTCAAGGGCTGAGGATATGTAGAGCACTCATTCTTCTATCTTCTATATTAGATATCGTAGGCTATGTAGAGCACTCACTGAAGAGGGTGAGGCTATGTAGAGCACTCATTGAAGAGGGTGAGGCTATGTAGAGCACACACTGCCGAGGGTGAGGCTATGTAGAGCACTCATTCTTCTATCTTCTGGATATCTTAGATATACAGACGCTCCTTCTATGCAGAAGACAATTGCGTCCACAGACCATGACAGATGATCTGTTGGCAAGTGATACAGCGATCACAGTCCTCGGCTTTGTGGGTTCCACGCATTACCCAGCCGCCTAACTAGTGTTAGGTACCCATTTAGAGCTGGGTGACTCAGGGACGCCCTAGGCTCCGTGAACTAATCCTTGCCTTCACATGGCTTCGAACCCGTGACCCGTGGCCAGTCGAGCGTGCTGCCACTCGACCACCGCGTCCCCCATTGGTGAGGCTGAGGCTATGTAGAGCACTCACTGGTGAGGTTGAGGCTATGTAGAGCACTCACTGCTGGGGCTGAGGCTATGTAGAGCACTCACTGCTGAGGTTGAGGCTATGTAGAGCACTCATTGGTGAGGCTGAGGCTATGTAGAGCACTCACTGCTGAGGTTGAGGCTATGTAGAGCACTCACTGCTGAGGTTGAGGCTATGTAGAGCACTCACTGGTGAGGTTGAGGCTATGTAGAGCACTCACTGCTGAGGTTGAGGCTATGTAGAGCACTCATTGGTGAGGCTATATATAGCACTCATTGGTGAGGCTGAGGCTATGTAGAGCACTCATTGGTGAGGCTGAGGCTATGTAGAGCAATCATTGCTGAGGCTGAGGCTATGTAGAGCAATCATTGCTGAGGCTATGTAGAGACCTCATTTCAAATGTATTTTCCAAATAATAAAAAAATTCTGTCCTTGTTAGATTTTCCCAAGAGCTCTCTCTGCCAGTCACCGGTTCAAAAGCGTCCATCAAGATGTGGTGGTTTTCATTAGTCTTGGCTTTAAATGCCATAACAGTCTGTCTGGCCGATTTAGAAGGTTGGTATAATGCACTATATTATGTTTGTAAAGAAAATTATATCAATTTCAATAAGAACCGGCAAAAATTCATGTTGGGAATAACACTAATATTTATTGTTTGCTTTTGTAAGATGCATATCTATGGATTAATCTCAATATTTGTACACACTGTACATTGTTTATGTTTAATCTTTGATAAAAGAAGATTATATATAGGCTGTGCCTGCGAAACTTAGAAGGAAAATGGTTATATTTTTATGTGTGTAAAATGGTGGAAAGTAACCTAGAAAGAAACATATTTAAGAATTTACAATAATCGCAAAATTCAATGGATGCAAGCATATCTTGGTATGTTTCTTGTTGGGTGGGAAAGTAACATTATAGGAATAGAGTAAACTGGGCACTGTGCTGTATTGTTGGGGTTAAATAAGGTAAAGTTATAGGAATAGAGTAAAATTGGGCACTGTGCTGTATTGTTGGGTTTAAATAATGTAACATTATAAGAATATTGTAAAATTGGGCACTGTATGGCTGTGGTAGGATAACGTAACATTCTAAGAATAGTGTAAAATTGGACAGCATACAGTGAATTTGAACAAATTTTATTTAAATTTTAATTTTAACAAAAAATAATGTAACTTATTGTGTTTTAATAAAGCAGTGTCAAGTTTGTAAATTGTTAATAAAGCAGTGTCAAGTTTGTAAATTGTTAATAAAGCAGTGTCAAGTTTGTAAATTGTTAATAAAGCAGTGTCAAGTTTGTAAATTGTTAATAAAGCCGTGTCAAGTTTGTAAATTGTTAATAAAGCAGTGTCAAGTTTGTAAATTGTTAATAAAGCAGTGTCAAGTTTGTAAATTGTTAATAAAGCAGTGTCAAGTTTGTAAATTGTTAATAAAGCAGTGTCAAGTTTGTAAATTGTTAATAAAGCAGTGTCAAGTTTGTAAATTGTTAATAAAGCAGTGTCAAGTTTGTAAATTGTTAATAAAGCAGTGTCAAGTTTGTAAATTGTTAATAAAGCAGTGTCAAGTTTGTAAATTGTTAATAAAGCAGTGTCAAGTTTGTAAATTGTTAATAAAGCAGTGTCAAGTTTGTAAATTGTTAATAAAGCAGTGTCAAGTTTGTAAATTGTTAATAAAGCAGTGTCAAGTTTGTAAATTGTTAATAAAGCAGTGTCAAGTTTGTAAATTGTTAATAAAGCAGTGTCAAGTTTGTAAATTGTTAATAAAGCAGTGTCAAGTTTGTAAATTGTTAATAAAGCAGTGTCAAGTTTGTAAATTGTTAATAAAGCAGTGTCAAGTTTGTAAATTGTTAATAAAGCAGTGTCAAGTTTGTAAATTGTTAATAAAGCAGTGTCAAGTTTGTAAATTGTTAATAAAGCAGTGTCAAGTTTGTAAATTGTTAATAAAGCAGTGTCAAGTTTGTAAATTGTTAATAAAGCAGTGTCAAGTTTGTAAATTGTTAATAAAGCAGTGTCAAGTTTGTAAATTGTTAATAAAGCAGTGTCAAGTTTGTAAATTGTTAATAAAGCAGTGTCAAGTTTGTAAATTGTTAATAAAGCAGTGTCAAGTTTGTAAATTGTTAATAAAGCAGTGTCAAGTTTGTAAATTGTTAATAAAGCAGTGTCAAGTTTGTAAATTGTTAATAAAGCAGTGTCAAGTTTGTAAATTGTTAATAAAGCAGTGTCAAGTTTGTAAATTGTTAATAAAGCAGTGTCAAGTTTGTAAATTGTTAATAAAGCAGTGTCAAGTTTGTAAATTGTTAATAAAGCAGTGTCAAGTTTGTAAATTGTTAATAAAGCAGTGTCAAGTTTGTAAATTGTTAATAAAGCAGTGTCAAGTTTGTAAATTGTTAATAAAGCAGTGTCAAGATTGTAAATTGTTAATAAAGCAGTGTCAAGTTTGTAAATTGTTAATAAAGCAGTGTCAAGTTTGTAAATTGTTAATAAAGCAGTGTCAAGTTTGTAAATTGTTAATAAAGCAGTGTCAAGTTTGTAAATTGTTAATAAAGCAGTGTCAAGTTTGTAAATTGTTAATAAAGCAGTGTCAAGTTTGTAAATTGTTAATAAAGCAGTGTCAAGTTTGTAAATTGTTAATAAAGCAGTGTCAAGTTTGTAAATTGTTAATAAAGCAGTGTCAAGTTTGTAAATTGTTAATAAAGCAGTGTCAAGTTTGTAAATTGTTAATAAAGCAGTGTCAAGTTTGTAAATTGTTAATAAAGCAGTGTCAAGTTTGTAAATTGTTAATAAAGCAGTGTCAAGTTTGTAAATTGTTAATAAAGCAGTGTCAAGTTTGTAAATTGTTAATAAAGCAGTGTCAAGTTTGTAAATTGTTAATAAAGCAGTGTCAAGTTTGTAAATTGTTAATAAAGCAGTGTCAAGTTTGTAAATTGTTAATAAAGCAGTGTCAAGTTTGTAAATTGTTAATAAAGCAGTGTCAAGTTTGTAAATTGTTAATAAAGCAGTGTCAAGTTTGTAAATTGTTAATAAAGCAGTGTCAAGTTTGTAAATTGTTAATAAAGCAGTGTCAAGTTTGTAAATTGTTAATAAAGCAGTGTCAAGTTTGTAAATTGTTAATAAAGCAGTGTCAAGTTTGTAAATTGTTAATAAAGCAGTGTCAAGTTTGTAAATTGTTAATAAAGCAGTGTCAAGTTTGTAAATTGTTAATAAAGCAGTGTCAAGTTTGTAAATTGTTAATAAAGCAGTGTCAAGTTTGTAAATTGTTAATAAAGCAGTGTCAAGTTTGTAAATTGTTAATAAAGCAGTGTCAAGTTTGTAAATTGTTAATAAAGCAGTGTCAAGTTTGTAAATTGTTAATAAAGCAGTGTCAAGTTTGTAAATTGTTAATAAAGCAGTGTCAAGTTTGTAAATTGTTAATAAAGCAGTGTCAAGTTTGTAAATTGTTAATAAAGCAGTGTCAAGTTTGTAAATTGTTAATAAAGCAGTGTCAAGTTTGTAAATTGTTAATAAAGCAGTGTCAAGTTTGTAAATTGTTAATAAAGCAGTGTCAAGTTTGTAAATTGTTAATAAAGCAGTGTCAAGTTTGTAAATTGTTAATAAAGCAGTGTCAAGTTTGTAAATTGTTAATAAAGCAGTGTCAAGTTTGTAAATTGTTAATAAAGCAGTGTCAAGTTTGTAAATTGTTAATAAAGCAGTGTCAAGTTTGTAAATTGTTAATAAAGCAGTGTCAAGTTTGTAAATTGTTAATAAAGCAGTGTCAAGTTTGTAAATTGTTAATTGGATACAAACATTTCGGGAAATCTAAGAACACGCACACACAAAACAACACGCACACACAAAACAACACGCACACACAAAACAACACGCACACACAAAACAACACGCACACACAAAACAACACGCACACACAAAACAACACGCACACACAAAACAACACGCACACACAAAACAACACGCACACACAAAACAACACGCACACACAAAACAACACGCACACACAAAACAACACGCACACACAAAACAACACGCACACACAAAACAACACGCACACACAAAACAACACGCACACACAAAACAACACGCACACACAAAACAACACGCACACACAAAACAACACGCACACACAAAACAACACGCACACACAAAACAACACGCACACACAAAACAACACGCACACACAAAACAACACGCACACACAAAACAACACGCACACACAAAACAACACGCACACACAAAACTTATAAAATCAAATAAATAATTTTTAAAACGGTCTTCATCTTCAAATTACTCTTAATTATGTTCAAAATTTCATATGATAAGATTGATGTTAATGAAAGTTAACTTATGATCTGATTCAATAAAACGTTAATTGACATGTTTGGAATCCCCCCCTTACAGACCTTCGTGCTAAAACATTTCTGATTCAAGAATATGAATACCTAAAGTTACAGTGTCACAAACAATAGTCATGATCATGGCAAAACCATAGATACACAATGGGCAGTGGACAACAAAAACCTGGACTCTGACAATGGTCGACGTTATAACGATCAAATCGGTAAGTACAAATGGCACAGTACTTAACAGTCTTCTCATTTAGTTTAATAATGTTACTTTGCAATATAATAGTGATGGATTAAAAAATAATTGTAGCTCAATTTTTTCCTGATTAAATTTAATACAAGCGTTGCGTTTGTTAGTTTTTATGTTTTTTTCACATAAAACTATAAGTTCTGAACATATTTTAGATTTTCTCCAATATTTAAAGAAGTAATATTTGAATTTTACTTTTAAAAGGGAATAAGCTCTCTAAGAAAATAATTTGTTAAGCTTGGTTCACATAGTGTTCAGCGGAGAAAAAGTCAATTTGATGAAAATCAGGTAAAGTCCACAATGGATGCACTGGAAAGATACTAATTTGAATTCTTTTACCGCCTTGTTGACACTGCAACCAAGTCTTTAGGGAAAAGATTTTCTCAGCTACAACATCACAGCTGTTGCTTTTGTTTTTATATCATAACTATGAACTAAAAGATGTTAGTTCATCTGTGATTTTGGCAAATTGAAAATATTTGGAAAGCCTTTTAACAGATAGAGAATTAGTGGCTTTACAATTTCTAATGAAATATCAGGGGTGTATTCTCTATTGAAAAAATATTTAGAATCTTTGGATGTTTTGAAATTCATAACGAAAATAAAATATGCTTCAGATTTGAGAGTTGCTTTCGATCCTGGGAAAGTAATTTTTCCAAACTAAAAATAATCAAGAACTATTTTTGAAATAACATTTCAGACAAGATTGTCAAATCTCGCTATATTAGCAGTTGAGTATGAACTCAGTAACAGCTTAAATATTTCTAAATTAATTAGAGAAGTCTCTGAACTAAAAGTTCCATAAAAAAAACTCATGTTACTTTTTTTTAAAATGTACCATTTTTAGTAAAATCTAATAAGAACAATCTGTGTTAATTACTGTATTAAAGTTTAAGGTAGAGTACTTTTTTAAATATTCGCTAAAAATATAAAAATATATGTACATTTTTTTAGAATACTTCAATTGTAATTACATAGAGGCGCAATTTTCAACTTAGCATGGACTGGTTCAAAGGCTAAGTCCGACCGTGTTATTATCATTATACGAGTATATGTGTGTTTGTTGAATATTTAATTTTGCACATACAAAATGAATGTTGTACAACTTTGCACACAAATTAAATTTTTTCTGCACACGGACCAACGAAACGTAGGGCATTAATTGCTCGTGACCACTTTAAATTCATTTTCAAATGTATTTAGATCGTATTAAGTAATTTTACAGTTGACAGTGGAAAATATAAATATAATTGTTATTATTTGTTGGCTTTTCTACTCAAAAGCAATCATTTTCGAGAATACCCCAGTAAAATAAGAATTTTTTAAAGTCCTGAATATGTATAATTTAAAATAGATAAGATATCTTTTTTAATACAAGTCTTGACCAGATCCAATAATATCATAAATATTTCAGCACGTTTTTTTCCCTTATAAAGATATGTTAATTATTTGTTTGTTAATGATTATTGACAGGAACCCTTCATTTTGTGTATGCAAAGAAAAGCGATGAGAATCCATATTGGTGTGTAACAACTATTGGATTGAGTCAGCACCAAATTACTTTTAAAATAATAGTTAAAGAGGCCAGTAAGTGTCATTTAATGTAAAGATAATTAACTTGTGATTTGTTCATGTCAATTAAGATATAAAAAATATATACTTCATAATTTTAAAAGTATATTTGTTAATGAGATGTGACCAAACAGGAATAATGGAATTAAAGAGAATTAGAAAAATTTTCAACGATCTACGTACTCAGTTTTACACCTGTTTGGGTATCTTGCACTTCCCAATTTAGGCAAGTTCCTTATTTATCTATGATTTTTCCATGATTTAATTCCAGTAGTTTGATCAATATTTATAGTTAAGAAATAAGAAAGAAAAAAAAACCATTTTAAATATAACATACATGATAATTTCAACCTCTCTATCAGTATCAGTTGACGGAAACATTTTAATTTTAGGAAACTTTAATACCCTTTTTAAGTTTCTTTTTGTGGTGTTTATTTGTATTTGTCTTTTACTTTCTAAAAATATGACAGCTCTAGAAGTTTCTTAATGTTTTTTTAAAGCAATAGTTGCACAACTTAATTATGCTTAATAATAATAATAAAATGTTCATCAATTATTTAACCAGACCAGACACCCGCTGTGCCAACACTCCAATTCCGGTACTCAAACAGTGGAGCACAAGTTAATCTATGGAATAACGTTTTACTCCAATGCATATTCGAAGGCTTGTAAGTTGATATTGTCTTTCAGCATTTTTTAAACTAAGAAAATATGAAGGTAATATTTTTAATGTGTGTGTGTTTTTTTTTCAATTTTAATACATTTTTAAAAATACTAATTTGAATTTCACATTAACGGAATGAAACTTTTATTATATGATTTTTTGTGTGAGTGATTGAGTGTGTGAGTGAGTGAGTGAGTGAGTGATTGAGTAGTCTATTTTAAATAATGATAAAAAGAAAAGCATTTGTCTGTGTTCTACACATAAAATCTTAGAATCCAGAAAGGAGAAGTTAGTCATCCGTCAACTGCATGAAAGCAGTTCTGTGAAAGTGTATTGAGTTGAACCAAACTGTGTCTAACAACTAGGGGTTTCAATATTGTTGAAAAAAGCTGCCCGAGTCTCCATTAAAATTTGTAACGTGTACTCTTGCAACCGTTGAAAACCCCGCATAAATTCGCCGTCGTGGACGCTATATATGGCAATCTAGCAACAATCCAAGCATCCCATTTCACATAGTAGCCAACGACCTCCTTCAAATAACATGCTATTTTGAACTTAAGGCACTACAAACTATTTTCTGCGGTAAAAGCAACATCATACTCATAAACTAAAACTACAGTAAACTTAACAATCAAACTAAAATGTCAGCAACAATGACGTAACGTTTAGTCAGGTTATAAGGGCCCTGCAGCTTGAATGCTAATGTCATCTAGGTGGCGCCAGTAACTATTTAGTTCAGCGGTTCCCAAAGTCGTCCCTACGGACCCCCAGGGATCCCCGTTATCATTCATGAGGTCTGTGAAAAACTAAAATTGATTTGGGGGTCCATGAATAGTGTCTAGGGGTCCACGCAATGGTTAATATAAACAAAATAAATTGTGATACATTTTCACATGGTAGTTTACATGATTAGTTAAAAAACGATGTAAAAGCTATAACCTTTAATAATATTATTAATAATAATAATAAATTGATAATTTATATAGCGCTGTTATATTATCTCTGTCGCTATGGATGGTGTTCCGGCAATGATAGGAAAATACCGAGACTATTTGACATACTTAAAACAACGGGTAACAAATCATTCCGAATGTATGTTCAATACATTGTGTAATTCGTCGTAATCTTTTATTTTACAAAAAATCTTGCATGGATCTATACTATGTCATTAGATCAGTTAATAAAATCAAATGCAATGCCTTCAATGAGAGATTATTTGCTCAACTTTGTTTTGAAAATGATACAGCCTATAATAGTTAACTACTTCACACAGAAATAAATTAGTTATCTAAAATTGCATCTTTAAATCAATGTTATGCTCTTTTTTATTCAATGCGTTTGAATTCCTGGAAAGCAAAGACAATGATTTGTGATAACTTTTAATGAACTCAAACAATGACATAGCCTATATGATTTATTTGTTGGCCTCTAGCCTATATGATTGATTTGCTTGACAATTTAGGGAAACTAATTTCAAACTATAAAGTGAACAATTAAATTTAATCAAAATTAAAAGCGTTATAGCTTCGTTTCTTGCAAAAAAAAATCTGTAAAAGCAAAACTTATGAAGATGATAATATTCCCATTTCCCAAATCTTTCAAAATTTCAAAGCAGAGATGAAGATTTGCTGACTTACTGTCAACACCTAAGGGCTCTTCCTGCAGCCTCAACCAAAGAATTGAGGAGATTCTTTACTTGGATATTCCCAACTGGCGATTGAATCCATACTGATACAGGATCAACTTCTTGAAATATCCATAAATGAGGAACTTCAATCAATGATTGAATAAGGATACAATAAATTCGGGCCACAAAAAAAAGAGATCCAAATTTTATATCCTGCATTCAGAATGATTGTACAAAAGTTGTGGAATGCTTTCCCGTCTTCCAATTTGGTAGTTCGTGGATTCAGTGCAGTCAAGAGCCTCATCACGATAAATTAAAAATAAACCAAGAAATTAGCGCTCGAGGGGATGTGCGGTTGTTACTCACAAAAACTGAGTCGGACATAAATACACAAACATTGAGTCGGACATAAATCGACAGCGGAAAAAGATCTAGAAATAGATTGCAGCACACCTACAAAACAAGAGATGAGCAGAGCAATTAAAAAACTAAAGAAAGGCAAAGCGGCAGGTCCAGACAGAATACCGTCAGAAGCCTTGAAGCAGATAATTCTTCACCAATTTTTTTTATTGCTTGTTGTAATTTTTATGCAATGCATTTAAGCAGCTTTTTCACTTGAGGTTCATTGTTCATTTTAAGCTGCGTGGCTGTGCGTGAGGGCAGATATCTGATCGACGCCTCGCTGCAGTTTATAATTACCGCGGAGCAAATTTTGTAGAAAATTGCACATACAAAATGGATGCAGTGCAACTTTGCACACATTTTTTTTACTTTGCATACGAACCAATATTGGTATCAGTGTCTAATTAATTATCAATCATTTGATGTACACAAACAATATTAATGACTCTTCTGAAGTCTCCAAATGATTCAATGGCATATTTTTATTTATCTATTAGACTGCACTAACAACCCGTCTGTTCAAACTTTGCTTTCAAAATTTAATTTAAACAACAATAAAAAATGTATGGTAATATCTTTATTAGTTATACTTAGGATAAGAATGTTTTTCAGTGGCGTAGCTGGGGGTTGCAGGGCGGGACATATGAGTATTAAAACTAGTTATTTAATTTTATTTTGATGTAAACTAATGCAGTGCTTCTCAAACTTTTTCGTATGACGAACCGGCATGAATTTTTCCCTTTGCTACACGGACCGGTGCAGTATTTTCCCGTGCTGACATGATTTTCCTTGTACAGACGTGATAGCCGAATGAGCCACTAAATGGGGCTAAGATATAGCATGAATTCGGTGTGTTTTCTGCTACATGTCGTCGAAATATTTTGAAAAAGAGTCTATATATATATTTCACCTAAACGAGCATGTGCAAGTAAGCATGACGAATGACGCTCGCTGGGGTCAACTAATCACGATTAACGGTTGGCAAGCGAAGGTAGTGGAGGGGTGCGGCATGAATTGAGACCAGCAATGCTTTTTTCATTCACTTTCGTTGTTCCTTCACAGTGTGCATTTATTTCGTAGTGTATTGGTTATTAAATCCGCCTGACATGTGGAAGGTCTTAGGTTCAAGCTATAGCGGTAAAATATAAAAAAAAATTAAAAATGTTTATATCCGTTCTCCCCCCCCTTTTCTTAGCTAAACGCTACTTCGCATGTATTTCACGTAAAAAAAGCTTCGTTCAATGTTATACCAATTCCTTCACCAGGTCTGTTTCTATCGGTCGCACATTTCTGAGAAAAGATCATAGACGAAGTTGCTGCTCTCCAACTTGGCTCCATGGCTGTAATATTTGTTTCTCAACATTGGGATAACTTCGGCGACGTGCTCTCCGTTGTTCTCAGTGACGGAAACGTAGTCATACACTCTCAACAATACGCTCAGTTCATGAATACTTCAGGAGTTTATGGTGGCAAAGCAGAAATTGTTGCGATGTCCAAAATACTTCTCAAAAATGCTTCGGTGGTCCCCCAACGTTCACTCGCATTGTTCCCATTTGTTCGTGCTACTGTTTGTGTCCATGCCCCTTCCCCTATTTTTCTTTGCACTATCTATGAGTAAGTTTGCGGCATATGCTACGCCGTGGGTCGCATCTAGTAAACTTAATTAAGCCTTTATTGCTTTATGCTCATTCACGATCGTTTTCATTTTGTATACCAATGTTTTGATAAAGGCAGCCATCGTTATTGTTTCAACTGTTTTTTTAAATTGATAGTACTTTCATAAATTGATATCCCAACTTAAGTTTAAGTTTTATTAAAGAGAACATACAATTTAGTATCAAAGTCATGTTTATTTATTTTAAAAAATACAATAGTAACTATCTTAAGTAGTTAGTACATGTGTAAGTTTATGCTCTAATGTTAACTTAAACTAATGGCTCAGGTGAGCCTGTTT